>JAOWBN010246157.1:0-10000 GCA_028565015.1 Pinguicula moranensis | reverse complement strand
TATGTAAGATGAAGAAATTATTCGATTCAGATCTAAGAGGGGAAAGATATGAAAAAAGAATTCGACCCATAACATCTATGTCTGTTTTGTGTATGAATTCTTTGTAAAAAAAAAAAAGAACTTGCTTTCTATTCTAGATGATCCTTCTAGAAAAAAGGGAATTCAAAATTATTTCTAGTTACTTCGTTCTAGAGTTCTATTTGAGAATCCTGAGCAAAAGCATATTCTACCGAGCTAAAACAACAATATAATCTGCCTCTAGTAAACTCTCTAGTAAACTAGAGGCATCCTGCAGTATTGTGATCCAATTCAAAAGATTTTCTTTCGTAATTTGAGAATTAACTTTTTCAATTTCTAATTGACTCTTGGATACAAATACAAATCGCGAAAATGTAGAAATTTCCTCAATTTTGTCTTATCATTGAGAGGGAAGGGATTAATTCCTTTTCAGAATCAAAGTTTTGATCGAAATAGGAATCAAACCGAAAGATCCCTTAACTATTAGGGGCTTAATAGACCGAATTACACCTTTATCACTAAACTATACTCACTACAATATTATTATTCTATTGAACTGAACTAATCTTGAATAATGATATTTGAGCTAATCTAATTAAGATAAAATCAGAAAAGAATAATGAAAAAAAAAAAGAAAAAAAGAAAGGGGTTGAACTCTTTCGTAGGAGGATTTAATGAGATTAGAAAAAAGGATAATAAAATAACAAAAGATGAAATTTCATCTTTTGTTATAGAAATTTTATAAATAAGGTTTTCTTTATCTTTATATATGGGTTTAATAAAATTGCTAAAATAGAAAGTAAAGTCATAACTCAAAAAGAACAACTATAAGTTTCCTTTCTTTTTGCAACAAATGGTATTTTAATTCTTTAATTCTTTTAATTCGATTTTTAATTCTAAAATAAGTAAAATACTAGAAAGAATTAGTTTTATTATAAGATTTCGGTTATTAAATCAGAGAAGTCATTCTTTTTTGTTTGCTTAATTGAAAGGAAAAATGCTTTTATCGGCCTCTTCCGGTTTTTTTGTACGAAATGAAAAGAAGTCCTTCTTTTCTATTGAATCTTTGTCATTTTAAATTCTCACTCCCAGTTAACCCGGAACTATCAAGACAAAACTTTTTAGAATCAAGAGAGATGTCAATAGAATTCTTGATGTGATTAAACCTATTCTATTTTGGAGATATGAAAAGAATGTCCCCTTCACTATCCCTATCCCAAACTAGAACCAAAGTCTTATCAGAAAGCAAAATACAAGTTTCTTTCAACACGAATCAATAATCCATATTACTGTACCTTGTAGTACCTTGTAGCTCGAACTAGCACTCTCCTTCCCATCCTCCGTATTAATTCTTTGTTTTTCTATAAAAAAGCAACTTTTAGCTTGAGAGAAAAACAAAGAATCATAGGAATCGATAGAATAGAACTGAATCTCAATATAATATATTGAGATTCAGTTCTCCTTTTCAGTGGATCTCAATTTGACTTTTCAAGATTAAGATACAAAGATGATATAGGCGTGCACAAGGACAACTACTAGAAAGACGAATATTAGAAAGCCAAAGATTTTGTCTTTCTTTCATATGAGACTCCTTTTAGTTTAGCTCGATATGACTGGGATCGAACGTGGTTTATAGAGACCAGAGACCCATCCTCTGGTGTTACAAAGGTTGAAATTCGAAATAGAAATAGGAGATTTCAGCCAAATAGTTCTTCATAGAGCGATGATAAGATTCATCGACTATGTCTTAAAGAACGAGAATCTTCTGTCCATTCTTATTGATAGGATCCAGGAGGAAATTGCTCTGGGTATTCGTGAAAAATCGAATAAGAAAGTGCATGCAATTGAAACCTCTCTTGAAACAATATTTACTATTGGCAAAGAATATCTAAGCCAACGATTCTACAAAGAGGCAGCTCTTTCTCTTTTCTATAAGATCCTTATGGAAGAGGTACGAAAGATGGTTATAAGTGGTAAGGCGCAATCGTAGAAATGGGGGACGATGAAGATCAAAAAGATCCCTATCTATATTGTGTCTTTCATAACATCAAGCAATTGCTTCTTTTTTCTTCAAATTGAAAATAAGGGCTTATCGAGGAAGAATATTCTTAATCAATAAAAACTTGAAAAACAGGATCAGACAAGATAACAAAAAGTAATTGAACGGTAAGGGGACCTCCCCCTTCTTTCTTTGTCAAATTCAAGGGGGAAGGGAAGTTGAGTTCTTACGCTTTCAGATCTATGACTCAATTCATCTGATTCCTACAGGGATGAACCTAATCCGGAATATGAACCATAAAAGAAAATACCTATTAAACCGATCAAAAGAATACCAGTTACAATACCGATTATCCAAAGAGGAATCCTTCCATTAGTATTGGCCATTTAACCCGCTTCCCTCCACATTTCATCAAGTGGTCATGCTAGAGACATAAACAGTCATGGATAAGGAGACTGATCATATGAGATCCTTCCGAATGGGATCAAAGAATTCCAACTCGATCTATTCTTTTCTTTCCTTCTTTTTAATTGAAAAAATAATTGGAAAATAAAACAGCAAGTACAAAAATAAGTAATAACCCCCAGTATAGACTGGTCCGATTCAATTCAACATTTTGTTCGTTCGGATTTGATTGTGTCATAGCTCTATAATTCCGATTAGGTTTTGTTTATCGTTGGATGAATTGCATTGCTGATATTGACCCCAAAAAAAAAACGGTAGGTACAGCTAGTCCGTGAACAGCCAACCATCGCACGGTAAAAATTGGATAGGTTCGATCTATGGTCATTGGGCCTCCTAAAAAAATCGACTAAATTCATCGAGTTGTTCCAAAGAATCAAAACGGCCAGTTATTAATGGAATCTCCTGTCGGCTCTCTGTGAAATATTCGTTTGGCCGAGGACTTCCAAAGATATCGTAAGCTAAACCTGTGCTGACGAATAACCAACCCGCAATGAATAAGGAAGGTATAGTAATGCTATGAATGACCCAGTATCGAATACTAGTAATAATATCAGCAAAAGAACGTTCTCCGGTGCTTCCAGACATTCTGAGCTCCACATAGTCTTGGAAAGTCAAACGAAATTGAGTCCGGAAAAGACCATATCAGTAAATAGAAATCACTGAAATTCTTTTGTGGGATCGTCAATGTTGTACCGAGGGTGTATTTAGAGTATACCGAATCAGTATAGCTATCCTTCTTCTGAGACAGCAAGGAAATTCAATTTAATATTGAAACGAAGTATTCGATAATTTCTTCTTTTTCTTCCTGATGATAGAGAACTATGCAATATTGAATAGGAATCTTGAATATAAAATCCCTCAAATCGGATAGATTTTTTCTCCATTATTGTCTTCAGACTAGAAAGTCAATCAGGTTAAGTGGGAATCGGAGAAGTTAATAGAATTCATGAAAAAAATTTAGAAAGAAAGATTAGTATATTCACACAATTGAATTTGACGCGAAATCTAGAATCTTTCTTTTATTTCTTTTATGGGGATGGAAATGGAAAAAGTAAAAAAAAAAGATCTTGTTTTTTTGAGTAATTGTGTAATATCCTTTTTGATTCTCATTCATATAAGATTTTGAATGAGTTTCAATTAAACTAAAGAATGCTATACTATAAGAGGAGAACTTTTCAAATAATTGATACCAATTTCTAGATGATAATGATAGAACTAATAAGTCGATTTATTTTTCTAGCTCTGTCACGTTTTCTTTATTAGTGGCATCTAGAATTAATGATTGATGAATTAAATCAAAAACTTTCAATTGAAAGAATACAATTGAAAGAATAAGTTTAATTGATATCTTTTCTTATTTTTTATCCTATCTTTAAAAATTGAAACTTAGGCAAGTACTTTATAAAACATAAAACAAACATTCATGGAAATAAAAAGATTTCATTTAGCTCCTTCATGCCTACGCTAACTAGTTATTTCGGGTTTCTATTAGTAATTTTAACTATAACTTCAGCTCTTTTTTTTGGTCTCAATAAGATACGACTTATTTGAAATGAGTTGAGTGAGTAATTAATAAAAAAACCTCTTTCGATGGGATGGATTCCATATACTTTATAGTTTCTTTTAATTTTTCACCGCGGTAATTGAAAATCTTTGGTCATTGAAATTAACAGACAATTGGGATTAATATTTAGAGATAGATATTACCTCTCTTTTTTTTTTTAACAAATTGAAATGATTGAAGTTTTTCTATTTGGAATTGTCCTAGGTCTGATTCCTATTACTTTGGCTGGATTATTCGTAACTGCATATTTACAATACAGACGGGGTGATCAGTTAGACCTTTAATTTAATTCAGTAACAAATTCTCTTTCTTGTCATTGACCTTCGCCTTTCTTTAATCTAATAATCTAATCCGCAGGAAATCCTATTTTGATTAGATTACTCTTGAAGTTAGTGAATTTATTTCAGTCTAATTCAACCTAACAAACAAAATAAAAGTGGACTCACGCTCTGTAGGATTTGAACCTACGACATCAGGTTTTGGAGACCTACGTTCTGCCGAACTGAACTAAGAGCGTTTTATTAGCTCAATAGATAAGATAATACTGTAAAGAAAGGGATTCTCTTTCTAACCTAATACTGCATTGCATAGAAGATGCCTAGACTATCATAGTATTCAAAAAGAACGGATTACATATGCCCAATTTTGATTGATCTTAATGAATTCCTCTTTACTTTTCAGAGTAAAAGTAATAGGTAGGGATGACAGGATTTGAACCTGTGGCATTTTGTACCCAAAACAAACGCGCTACCAAGCTGCGCTACATCCCTTTCAATTGGTTTACAGTCTAATTGTAAAAAATCCTTGTCTTGTTTGCCATATCCTTATTTGATCTATTCATAAAGATCTTACCCTTTTTCTCATATAAGATATAATAAAAAGAGTTTGTATACATATGAAGTGAAGCATAAAGTGCTTCCCTTTTGAGAATTGAGAAAAAAAGAAATTGATTTAGCCCAGTCGTGGACAATCTCATTTGACTTAGAAGTTTTATATACAACTAAAAATGATCCTTAACTACAGATGCATCTGATCATCATCATATATGTATTACCCTTATGTATTCCAATAAAGAAGGAGGATTTTCAATGCGAGATCTAAAAACATATCTATCCGTAGCACCGGTACTAAGTACTCTATGGTTTGGGTCTTTAGCAGGTCTATTGATAGAAATCAATCGATTTTTCCCGGATGCGTTGACATTCCCTTTTTTTTCATTCTAAGTATTGGCATAGGAAGGAATGAGGGGTAATGAAGATTCTAGATAGAAGAAAGTATCTGTGACTAATCTTCTTTGCTCCTCTATTTCTATTTACCTTACTCTTTTTAGAATCGAATCGGGCGAACTAAGAAAAAGGGATTGAACCTCATAATAATTTTGGTTTAAACTAAATTATCAATTCACTTAAAAAAAAGAGAGTGAGAACGAAAATGCGAATGAACGTCTAGAACAAGAGTCTCGTACAAACAAGTAAATGTATAATGTAATTCGAAATATTAGAAAGATAGTTAGAAAGTTTTGGATTAGATTATGGATTATATAAACTTTGACTAGATTTAGATTGCAACAAGATCTTGTTTCGTTCACCTTAGTCATTTCTATATTTTTTTCTCTTTCCTTTGGGTCAAAAAGCGAAGAGTTGCTTGAATCAAAAATAAACAGGAGGTTCATGGCCAAGGGTCAAAAAGTTCGAGTAAGAATTCTTTTGGAATGTTCAAGTTGTGTCCGAAAGAGTCTTAATAAGAAATCAAGGGGAATTTCCAGATATATTACTCAAAAGAATCGACAGAATACGCCTAGTGAATTGGAATTGAGAAAATTCTGTCCCTATTGTTATAAACATACAATTCACGGAGAGATAAAGAACTAGATTGAACCAATGATCTGTGTATCATCTTTCAAGAGAAGAGGGCAAAAAAGAACATAGACTATCTATTAAATAGTAAGAAAAACTACCAATGAGTTCTATTCTATAATAGAATTCTATCAAATTTTCTTAATCTTCTTAATTCATTTTATTCATTTTTATATATCATTTTTATATAGTATATTCATGTCGAAATAAGTAGAAATAATAGATTCAGGAAAAGATATTCCTAGAAAGATTATTCTCTCATTCTATATAGAATATGTATCTATTTCATATAGAATAGAAATTTCATTCATATAGAATAGAAATGGAAAAAAAAAAGATAATAAACCAAGTCCTATTTATTCCATTTCTTAATTCGAATTCATCTTGATCCAATCAAGAAGTGAATATCTAATAAAAGGAAAAAACTAAACAAACCATGGACAAAGAAAAAAAGTCACCGGACAAAGATAAAAAGTCACCCTTTTCGAAGAAAGTTTGGAAGAAAGCACCTAACCCACCTAATATAGGTCAAAAGCAACCTAATATAGGTCAAAAGCCAACTAATATAGGTCAAAAGCAACCTAATATAGGTCAAAAGCAACCTAATATAGGTCAAAAGCAACCTAATATAGGTCAAAAGCAAGCTAATATAGGTCAAAAGCCACCTAATATAGGTCAAAAACAACCTAATATAGGTCAAAAGCCACCTTATATAGGTCAAAAGCAACTTTATGTAGGTCAAAAGCAACCTAATATAGGTCAAAAGCAACCTAATATAAGTCAAAAGCCACCTTATATAGGTAAAAAACGTAAAAAAGGCAAGCGACCTTTTCGTATACGTTGTCCACAGATCAAATCAGGGGATCAAATTGATTATAGAAATGTGAGCTTAATTAAGAAATTTCTTAGTCGTAAAACAGCAGAAATATTTCCTAGGCGAATAACGAAATTGACCTTCAAACAACAACGACTCCTTAGTAGTGCTATAAAACAAGCTCGTATTTTATCTCTTTTACCTTTTTTTAAGTATCCCGAAAAAAGATTCACAAAGGATCAAAAAATATTAAAAAAGGATAAAAAAAGATTCAACAAGTATAAAAAAAGATTCAAAAAACCTAAAACAACATTAAAAAAAGCCTAAAAAAAGATTAAAAAAGCCTGTTCGGTCCCTATACCTAGAACTCCTGGTTATAGAACAAAAAAATATTTTCGACTGAATTGAATAAAAAATTTGAACTCAAAGACAGATTGATGTCTTATTTAAAAATTCGAGAATCAAATCCTGATTCTCGTCTTGTCAGAAAAAGGATTGTCTAAGAATAAAGTTTTTTTGTTGGGTTCCATCATTTTTTTTTACTACTTTTTACTACTTTAGCGTTTAGTTTCTTTTCTGAGACTCATCTCCCTTCTATTTTCCCGGAGTTCATTCTCCGGGCAATCTTGTTTAAATCATTTGAGGGCAATTCTTCCAAGTTTTAATGATCTTATTGAAAAGTTTAAAAAAACAATTCCTATTTAATATAGTTATTTGTGCAAGTATTTTACGATTAAGAATCAACTGGTTATTGTACAGCTCGTGTATATATTTACTATAGTTATAGTATAAATACTTTTCGCGAATGACTGCATTTATTCGAGTGATCCACAAACGTCGAAAATCTCTCTTTTGCATATTTCGATCCCGATGAGCCGAAAACAAAGATCTTTTTTTCTGTTGAGCCATAGATCGACTAAGTCTAGCCCTTCGAAAGTTTGATGCAACTGAACGAATTTTTGTTCTACGTCTCCGAGCTATATTTCCTCGGCTAACTCTGCTCATTGAATAAATGAAACTTTGATGAATAACTTCTTCATTTTCTTTATTTGAGTTCTTCTTTTCTTGCCATTGTCCTATTTAAAGATCTCATTGGCTTTTTCCAATGTATAAAAGAAAGATTCCAATGGCTTTTGCTACTAGAACTTTCCCGACCACAATCTTTTCTTTTTTTTATTTTCTAGGCATTTGACCTTGAAAAGAAAGAGAGATTAGATTGATACTAGATAAGCAAAAAAGTAGTAAGTAGAGATTGATCAATCTAAAAAAAGAGTGGCTTCCTTCGTTTCTCTGGTTATTTAAAACAAAAATTAGTTCTATTCTTTTTTCTAATCTAAAATAGAACCGGATTTCTTTGGAATTATTCTACTTAATATTAGAACATTAATATACTTAAGTATTAGAACAGTAGTAGAATATTTAACCCAGTACCAGTGAGAAGGTAACAAGAGAAATCTCAAATCGACGATTTGAGATTTCTCTTGTTTAGGATGTCGAATCTCAGTCGATCATAAATTCCTCAAAGTTTAAGTTAAAATCATCCCTTTCTCTTTCAAGTACACTTTCCTCAACTGCCCATTCCGTAATTTTTTTGTCCAAATTAATTTTATTCCTTCTTTTTTCAACTATCCGTCGAACTCTTTGGACTACGGAGAGCGTTTCGCAATCTTTTCTGATTTTTTTTATCATTCTAATAACTCCTTTTTTATTTTCAATTTTATCAATAATTTCATAATCTTTAGCCTGCATTGGTGAAAGAGAAAAATACTTCTCATCCAGTCTTCTTAAGAATAATCGATTTGTTTTGTCTTTAAAAGCCTCTTTGAAGCGTTTGCTCAGGTCTGCCAGCTCCTCGAGGTCTAATACGACATCGTTTGGTGATAGCTCATTAGGGTCCTCACTAGGGTCCTCACTAGGGTCCTCATTAGGGTCCTCAGTAGGGTTTTCAGTAGGGTCCTCAGTAGGTTCTTCAGGGTCATCAGTAGGTTCTTCAGTAGGGTCCTCATCAGGGTCCTCACTAGGGTCCTCAGTCGGGTCCTCACTAGGGTCCTCAGTCGGGTAATCACTAAGGTCCTCATCCTCAGTAAGGTACTCACTAAAGTGGGGTTGATGACCCATTATCCTAGCGTTAGGTAATGCGGCACGCTCCGACTTAAATCCTGAGGCCAGGATCAAAGCTGCCCCTGAAACAGCTACTCCCCAGCATATTGTAATTATCTTTTTATTCACTCTGTCTATCACATCCGATATAGACAGTGTGTGACGTAGCAATCCACCATTCGAATTGATATACAAAGTGAGATCCATATCCTTCATCGCGTTCTCATAATGTATCAGATAAATCTTCATGCGAGTCGAGAAAAGTTCCGTAATTGGGCCGGTTAAAAAGATGATTCTGACTTTTTTTAGTCTCTGCAATGCGCTCGCCCAACGTACTTCATTCTCTTCCATCTCCTGAAAAGGATCTGAAATGTAAGGTACTTTGTAAGGTACTTGTGGAGTACCAAAAGAATCATAATAAGTCATAAAAAAGAATATGAACAGAATGAAATAAGATCGTACAAAACTTAATCCACATCACCCTATGAAGGTTTTTTTTTTAATTTCGAAACGAAATTCTTGTCTTCCTAATATCAAATTTGTGGTAAGAAAGACAAAATTATTCCAAATATTTCAACGATGATCAGATCTGGACGCATTTGCCCATCCTAGTTTTTTTACAATCGTCTTTCATCTAGGCTAGATCCCCTATTTGGTCCAATCAGACCTGATTCTAGCATTTTTCTATCTAAATTGACTATATATGTTTCATTTTCCCATGCGATTTATCATTTTTTTTTTTTTTATGACTTAATGGTTACTGGGTCTATCTTTTGTTTTGTCTTAGATTCCGAATAAACAAGAGTAAATACGAAAATAAAGTAGAAGAATCCCATCTTATGTAATTATGAAAAATGAATAATAGGAATAATAGGAATAGAAGTCGTCTTATAGCTAGCTAGAACGAATAATTGGATCTATGTTATCTCTATTTAATTAAACTATCAAATCTCGATTCGATTCGAATTCTCTATTCAAAACTCTAGATTCTATTGAGTTCAAAAAGAGTATTAGACTCTATTAGAATAAAAGAAAAAAAAAGAGATGAAATAGATAGTCTAATAAGAAATGAAAAAGGCCCCCATTGCGTCTTGGTACTTTTTGGGTCTAGAATTAGAATAGATCTGCTTCTCTTTGTTCTTATAAGTAATTGTCGACTATATATTATTACCAATATGTTAACT
>JAOWBN010246146.1:0-11829 GCA_028565015.1 Pinguicula moranensis | reverse complement strand
CTTCTTTTTTTAAAGAGAAAGGTTTAGTCCATCAAACTACTTGTTCTTATACTCCTCAACAAAATGGGGTGGCTGAACGCAAAAATTGTATTCTCCTTGAAATTAGTAGAGCTTTGCTTCTTGAGTCGAGAGTCCCTCAAATTTTTTGGTCCGATGTAGTTGCTACTGCAACATATCTCGTTAATAGACTACCAACCAAAATTCTTGGCCTCCAAACACCTGTTCAAACTCTCACCAGACTCATGCCTAATACCCAATTGTCAAATCTAACACCTAGAATATTTGGGTTCTCTGTGTTTGTTCATATTCCCCGTGGTTCCCGTACAAAACTTGATCCTTGTGCTGTTAAATGTGTCTTTCTTTGCTATGGGGTCCAGAAAAAGGGTTACATATGTTTTGATCCTCGCTCTCAACGACTCTTTACTTCAATGGATTGTAATTTTCTTAAAACCGGGTATTACTACAACCAATCCAACGGTCAGGGGGAACCACAGTATGATCCGTTGGATTAGTTAATAGTTCCCCAACTTGCTATACCTATTGACAGCCCAAAAGAGACAGATAAAGGAGAGACAGATAAAGGAACTGCTGAACTACCTACAATCAACATAGAACACAGCACCACACCAAACACCCCAATTTTTTTCACTCGGACTGATATCCCTGAGATTAGTACAATTGACCTCATCTCATCTCCTCATGACGTATTTCTCGATAGTGATGCACCTGGCAGGTCAGATGAGATACAGGATACAGTACAAGTACACCGAGAGTTGCCTCCACGAAGTACTCGTTGGATACCTCCAAGGCGCTATGAGCCTAATCATGTACCTGGGTCTATTCGGTATCCTATCAAGCTTGATAGGGGGAGTGCATGTGCGGTATTCTCTGTTGTTTATTCCGAGAAGATACCTAGAAATACTCAGGAAGCTTTTCACACACCTAAGTGGAAAAAGGCTATGGAAGTCGAGATAAAGGTACTTGTAAAAAATGGCACATGGGACATATGTAAACTCCCGTAGGGTAAAAGATCAGTTGGGTGTCGATGGGTGTCACCATTAAAAGAAGAGCATATGGGTCTATAGAACGTCATAAGGCCAGACTAATAGCAAAAGGCTACACTCAGACGTATGGGATTGATTACTCCAAAACATTCTCTCCAGTGGCAAAAATTGATACTATTCGAGTATTATTTTTGGTTGCGGTTAATATCAACTGGCCCTTACATCAATTCGATGTATAGAATACTTTCTTACATGGGAATCTAAAAGAGAAAGTATACATGGATCCACCACCAGGTTTTGAAGAAGAGTTTCAAGACAATGAGGTATGTAGATTAAAAAAGGCTTTGTATGGTTTAAAATAGTCACCTCGTGCTTGGTTTGGAAGATTCATACTGGCTATGAACAAATATGGATACAAACAGAGCAATGCAGACCACACCCTATTCATAAAGCTAAGAGGAGAGCTTATCACATGTCATAACATTTATGTTGATGATATGGTTATCACAGACAACGATTTTGATGAAATCTTAGCATTAAAACAAAACTTGTTCAGTGAATTTGAGATGAAAAATCTTGGCGAGTTAAAATATTTTCTAGGTATCGAGGTCCAACGAACATCAACCGGAATCTTTATCATGCAACAAAAATATGTATTAGATCTGCTTGTTGAAATTGGACTCATTGACTGCAAACCAGTTGATACGCCTACAGTAGTAAATCTGAAATTGCAAACGATAGAAGGAGCAGAGCTCGCAGACCAGGCATGTTACCAACACCTAGTCGGCAAGCTTATATATTTGGCTCATACTTGGCCAGATATAGCATATGCAGTTGGAGTTGTCAGTCAGTTATGCACAGACCACAAGTGGACCACATGGAAGCTGCTCTTCGCGTTGTTCGATATTTGAAGGGTACATCAGGACGAGGTATTCGGTTTACAAATAACTACTTGAGAATCATATGTTATACAGATGCGGATTGGGCCGGTAATCCAATCGACGGAAGATCTACTTCTGGATACTTTATGATGGTTGGTGGCAATCTTGTTACATGGAAAAGTAAGAAACAAAAGGTGGTGACTCTATCTAGCGCAGAAGCAGAGTTCATAGGCATAGCTAGAGGACTAACTGAAATCCCGTGTCTTAGAAAACTACTAGTCAAACTTGGGCAATTAAACAATGAGGTCTGTCGATTGAAGTGCGACAGCAAAGCAGCGATCAGTTTTTCTGAAAATTCAGTTCAACATGGTCGAACAAAACATATTGAGGTGGATTGTCTCTTTATTAAAGAGAAACTCTAAGAAGGAATCATTAGTCTTCCATTTGTCAGATATGAAGATCAGCTAGCTGATATATTGACCAAAGCAACAACAAAACAAATTTTTGCAAATACATTGAGCAAGTTGAAAATTGAAGACCCTTCAATTCAACTTGAGGGAGAGTGTTAGCAATGATCAACAATGGAGGCAAATCAATAGTCAACAATAGAGGCAAATTACTGTTAGCATTAGTCAACAAAAGAGGAAGATCATGCGTCATAGAAATAGTTGAAAACATGATACGCGTGATCATATTTCTTCTATATATATTGTTGTGCTCAATACTTGAAAGATCATCAAATAAAAACCAAGAAACATTCGATACAAAACTACAATTTCCATTCCAAGAATTCTCTTAGCTTTACCTAAGTCTTTCATTTCAAATTTCTCCTTCAGTTTTTCTTTTAACCTAAGAATTTCTAATTTTGAGTTGATAATGATCAACATATCATCTACATATAATAACAAAACATAAATGTATTTTTAGAGTGTTTATAATACAAACACGGATCATAGCTGCTGCATTTGAAAAATAGTCTTTCTATAAATGAAACAATTTTTTTGTATTATTGTCTAAGTACTTGTTTAAGGCCATATAATGATTTTTTTTTTCAGTAGGCACACAAAATCAAAATTTTATTTATCTATAAAACCAGGGGATTGAGACATGTAGATTTGTTCTTCTAAATCTCCATTTAGATAGGCAATTTTGGCATCTAGTTGTTCAAGTTCTAAGTCAAACCTATCTACAAAAGCAAGCATGAGACGAATATTTTGTATTTAGCCACATGTAAGAAAATTTCATTATAATCTATTCCTTCTCTTTGGAGTATCTTTTTGCCACTAGTCTAGCCTTAAAAAAATGTGGAACAAATTTTTGTATCCCTTCCTTTAGTTTGTATACTCACTTACAGCCAATTACTTTCTGATTTTTGGTCTTGGAACTAAGTCCCGAATCTGATTTTTCTTAAGTGAGTTCATTTCATCTATCATACCATTATTCCAATGTTCAGCAAACTCAGATTTTACAGCAGACTCAAAACAGTCAGGTTCAGTAGAGATAATTGAATTCGCAACAATAATAGCATGTTAAACAAATTCCACATAATTAACATATTTGGCAGGTACCCTTCTATCTCTAGTTACCTTATGTAAGGCAATGCAATAAGGAATTTCTTGGGGTTGTTCAAAAGAACTGTTGGATGTTGAGGGTTGGAACTGGTCAGATTGAATCTGATCAGGTTCAGACAGCTCCTGATTTTCTTCAAATCTCTCAGCAGATTCCTGTGAAGGAATATCTCTGCTTAGCTCTCAATTGGAGCACTCCCACCCTCATTTTCATTTGATTTTTCTGCTGATATTTTAGACACACAGGGAAAGTCTAACTCATTAAACACAACATCTTTGCTTATCACTATCTTAACACCTTGGAAGCTTTCTTGATAACCAAGAATGATACATTTAGTGCATCTGGGATCAAGTTTTCCAGAATTTGTGTGTGCATAAGATGCACACTCGAATACCTTTAGATGAATCAGATTTTGCTCTCTACCGGTCCAGATAAATCAGGGCATCTAAGGCAGACGAAGGACTTCTATTTACGAGATAGGCAGTTGTACTAACTACCTCTCCCCATAAAGACTTTTTTAGGTTAAAAGTTACAAGCAAACATCTAACCTTATCAAGCAGAGTCTTATTCATCTCTCAGCTACCTTATTTTGTTGAGGAGTGTACCTAACAGTTTGGTGCCTAGTGATTCCATATTCAAAGCATAAACCATCAAACAGAAAATTGCAAAATTCAAGTCCATTGTCAGTTCTTAGAAATTTAATTCGTTTATTAGCTTGATCTTTAGAATGTAACAGAAACACCCAAACTTTTCTTCTAAAATCATCGACAATACTTAAGAAATATCTAGCGCCTCCATGTGTTGCAGTTGACTCAGGTCCCCATAAATCAGCATGTAAATATTCAAGAATTGATTTAGACTGGTGAATTCCCTTTGAAAATTTCAGTTTGTGTTGTTTTCCTAAGATGCATGCTTCACAGAATTCTAGATTGCATATTGGATGTTTTCCTAGACTTTCTAACTGTGCAGAATTGTTAATCCTTTATGACTCATATGTCCAAGTCTTAAATGTCATATTTTTGTATTTTCAACTGGTGACAAAACTAAAGAGTAGTTATCCATATGTTCTGAATGTTCTCCTTTTAAGTAATACAATCTGTTTTTCCTTTTAGCACTCAGAATATTGTTTCCATCTTTGAAGACACTTAAAATACCATTTTCTGCATGAAATATACAACCTAATTCTTCTAGTGCACCTAAACAAATGAGATTTCTTTTAAGATCTAGTATGTATTAAACATCAGTGATGGTTATTCTCTTGTCATTAGATAACAATCGATTTATTGATCTTGTTCCTTCTACTGCATGTATAAAAATTACCCATATACACAAGTCCCTTTTTTGTTTTATCTAAATTTTTAAACTAGTGTTTAAGAGGATTCATGTGGAAAGTGCATCCAAAGTCTAACACCCACGCCTTTCTAAAATTGTTATCAAAAACTGTAAGAACATCTCCTAATTGTTCTGATATGTATAGAACTTCACTGTCAGTGTCATTTACTTGATTTTCTAGTACTAAGTTTGATTCAGATTTCTTTTCCTCTTAATTCTTTAGAGCATAGCAGTCCTAAATCAAGTGTCCATATTTGTTGCAGTACTGATGGGTTCTAGTTTCCTTTCTATCAATGTTTCTCTCATTTTTGTTATTTCTATTCTGTTCAGAAGATGGTTTCACATTTATAAACAAAGCCTTTGAATTCTTCTTGCTATTATTTATCTCACTTTTCCAAGATTTAATACTTGATATAATTACATCAATTTTAGGCACAACGCTTGAGTATTGTAATGCATTTTTCACTACATAATATTCTTCAGTCAAAGAATTTAGCAGAATCATTGGTAGACTGGCTTCATCTAGTTCATGCTCTATTCCTTTTAACATTTGAAATAGTTTATAAAATTCATCAAGATTTTCATCAATTGTTCTAAAACTGTCCATTTTGAAAGAAAATAAGGTTCTCTTAATAAGTATTAAATTGTTAGCAGTTTTTGAAGCATACAATGAATTTAATTTGACCCAAAACTTTAGGGGATTTTCGTCCCCATCTACCTTCCCAAGTGCTGAATCTGACAGATTCAGTATAAGTAAATTGTATGTCTCCTCATTTATTTCCTTTATTCTCTTCTTAGATTCTTCTGGCCAGCTAGTTAGATCTTCTTTTAATGCATTCAATTTATGATGTGAGAGTATAGCTTTCATGCATTTGCTCCAACTATTAAAATCTCCTTTATCATCAAACATAAACCAAACCAAACCAAACATATCCAGTAAATTTCGCCCTAAATTAGGGTCTGGGGAGGGTGGGATGTACGCAGTCATGCCCTTACCTTAAAAGAGCTAAAGAGACTGTTTCCGTGGAGACCCCCAGCTCGAAAGAAGAAGAAAAAAAGAATAAAAAAATTTAAAAAAATATATTAAAAATAACTAAAATAATAATAATAATAATAATAATAATAATAATAATAATAATAATAATAATAATAATAGAAGATAAATAAAAGTAAAGAATACATGCATAGATGCATACTTACATACACGTCTAAACACAAATAAATACTTGAATAAATAAACACTATAACTATATACTCAAACCACTAAATAAATAAATAATTATCACTTATCCTATAATCTATCCCATCATTAAATAAATAAATAACTATATACGTACGTCAGTCCTATACATCTTTAATCATAATATGATGTCTCCATCTCGTCCTATCAAAGGTCATGTCCTCATAGAGGTCAATCTCGCTAAATTTAGTCGAATCTCTTACTCCCACGTCCTCCTTAGCCTCCATCTTTCCCGCCTTCCTTCAACTTGTAACCTTTTGACTCTCCTGAAGGGATCGTCGACACGCCTTTTGCATACATGTCCAAACCATCGCAATCGCCCCTCTCTGTACTTGGCACTAATAGGTGCGATACCTAGCATATCCCTAAAGATCTCATTCGGGATCTTATCTAATCTCGTACAACCATACATCCATCTTAACATTTTCATTTTCGCCACCTCAAACTTATGCGCATGCGACAGTCGCATAGCCCAACACTCTGACCTGTATGGCATGGCCGATCGTATAACCGTCCTATAAAATTTTCTCTTCAACTTTAGTGGAAATCTTTTGTCGCATAAAACTCCAGTAGCCGCTCGCCATTTCATCCATCCGACCTTGATGCGATGGATGGCATCGCCTTCAATGCCCCCCATCTTTTTGTATGATAGATCCTAAATATTTGAAACTATCCTTCTGTGAAAGTACTTAATTCACAATCATAACTTTCATTCCACCTTCTATTCCATTAGCAAATTCGCACATCATGTACTCAGTTTTAGAGTGACTCAAGCGTAGCCCCTTAGCTTCTAGTGTTATTTTCCAACGCCCCAGCTTATCATTCACCTCTTCCTTTGTCTCTGCCACTAAAACGATGTCAGCTGCGAACAACATACACTATGGCACTTTGTCTTGTATGTCCCGAGAGAGTACATCCATAATTACCGCAAAAAGGAATGGACTCAATGCTGACCCTTGGTGCAATCCTATATCCACCGGAAAATATTCTGTTTTACCCACTAAGGTCTGCACACTAGTCCTTGCACCCTCATACATATCCTATAGAGCCCTCACACACATTTACGGGATATTCTTGGTTTCCAAATATTCCCAAATAACCTCTCTCGGTATAGTATCGTACGCTTTTTCTAGGTCTACAAAGACCATATGGAAACTTCGCTAATGTTCTCGGTATTTTTCCATAAGCCGTCTGAGGAGATTAATTGCTTCCATTGTCAACCTCCCTGACATAAACCCAAATTGATTCTCTTTCACATATAGTTCTCTCCTCAGTCTACACTCAATAAGTCTCCCACAATTTCATAGTGTGACTCAAGAGCTTAATACCCCTGTAATTGCTACATTGTTGTACATCCCCCTTATTCTTATACAGTGTGGCACTACTACGCTACTTTTCCATTCCTCTGGCATCTTTCCCGTCTATAAATGATGTTAAAAAGAGTCGTTAGCTATTGCACCTCTACTTCTCCTAAACACTTCCATACTTTAACCGGTATCTGATCCGTCCCCACCGCCTTTGCCCGCCCCATCTTGCCAAGAACCCCTTCACCTCCTCTGTTGATATTCGTTCAACAAAGCACCGCTTAGCCGATCGTTGCACCACCTCCCCACCCTCCATAATACTATCATAATTTTGCACCTCGTTAAACAACTTATTGAAATATCCTTCCCACATTTCTCTAATCTTCGTCTCCGTCAAAAGAGTCTTCCTATATTCATTTTTTATATACTTAACGGTACCCATATCCCTATCCTTCCGGATTCGGGCTTTTACGAGCTTATACATACCGTGTGCTCCCTCCTTAGTATCCAATCTCCTATACATATCATCGTAGGCCTTGCTTTTAGCTTCTGCAACTGCTCTTTTTGCCTCTGTCCTTGCCTGCCGATACTCCTCTTTTCTCTGCACCCTCTCCTCGTCCCCGTTATTTGCTATAAATTGTTTAAATTTATCTTGCTTAGCTTTAACTTTAGTTTGTACCTCCTCACTCTACCACCACGCTTCCATACCATGTCTCCCTCTGCCGTATGCAACCCCTAAAACTTCCTTTGTTGTTCCCCTAATGATCGTAGCCGTAACTAACCACAAATGATCCACTCCCTCCATTGGCCTAACTAAACATGCCTGAGCGACCATATTTCTGAAGGTTACAGTCGCCTCTCCCTCAAGGGTTCTTCTAAAGTAATCTCTCTCTATTGCCTCGTCTCTTCTCCCTAAATTTTCCTCTCAAACTGACATCCATCACTAAAAAATGGTATTGTGATGCCAACAATTCTCCCGGAAATACCTTATAATTTGTACAACGACTCCTATCCCCTTGACGCAAAAGGAAGAAGTCAATTTGTGTATTACGCCCTCAACTCTGGAAGGTGATTAAGTGCTCATCTTTTTTCTCAAAAATGTGTTAACCACCATCAAATCATGCACTGATGCAAAGTCCAGAAGCTCTCTACCGCTGTCATTTCTCAAACCAAATCCAAACCCAAACCCCTCATGTACGCCTTGATATCCATCCACCCCTACACCAACATGAGCATTAAAATCACCCCCCATGGAGATCGTTTGCTCTCTAGGAATGTTGTTTACTACGGTATCTACCTTTGCCCAAAAATCGAGTCTCTCCCTCTTACCTAGGCCCCCTTGAGGCGTGTAACCACAAACAATATTCACCACCTCCGACCCCACCGCTATCTTCAACGCCAAAAGTCTATCGTTGCGCCTCGCCACCTCCAATACACAATCCTTGAATCTCTCCACCACCAAAAACTCCCACTCTATTCCTCCTGCTAACCAACCCAGAGTACCATAATTTGTATCCACTAACCTCCCTTGCTCTCTCCCCCTTCCATTTTATCTCCTGCAGACAAACCACATCCACCCTTCTCTTTCTTAAGACATCTACCAACTCTAAATATTTTGTTGTCAAAGTCCCCACATTCCAAGTGTCGAAGCGTAACCCTATGTCCTGTACTCCCCCTACCCTGCCCCTCGTCACCGGACATGATTTCAGGTTATCATAATTAACACTCGAGTCTATATTCACTACAAACTTTACAGCCTCCAAAAAATACTTCAAAGGATACAAAAGAATAATAAATAGCAATAATATCCGAAAAGTGCTAATGTCAGAAAAATAATAACACAAGAGGAACAGTAAAGAAAAGCAGTAAAGCAGTAAATGAACAAATATGGTACAATCTAACTAACACTCCACAGAGCACCCAAACAAAAAAATCTAAGCTCAGACAAAATTCTAAACAACACCCGACAAAGATCTACACAACACCCAACAAAAAAATAGTCTAAACAACACCCAAACAAAAACGAGAACATGATCTAAAGGCAACTAACTCAATTAACTTGAGGGACCCCATGCAAAACAAATATCAGAACAAATAACAAATAAAAGAAAACTTAAGAGAGCTAACAGGAAATAAAGAGCTAATAGAAAACAAAGGAAAATAAGGATCCTGCAGAATCAAAACCAAATCTGCCAAATCTACCAAATCTGCCTACTCCGATAGAAAATGTGATTAAATCTGACAGTAATTGCAATAGCTCTCTACCGCCTACGATCTCCAAGGAACCCCTGCAACACCAAAAAACAAGCAACAAGAAATCCTTGCAATACAAACAAAACAAACAAAAATTCCTGTATTTCAGCCAAATCCAAGGGTTGCTATCCTCCGCTGCGCAACGGGAAAACTGGCCCAGTACCTTCGACTATAGGGAACTCCACAGGAAACCTCTCTGTAGTCCACTGTATACTAAAATGCAACCAATGGTCTGAAGCCGTTTTGGAGAAGACGACAAAAGTCGGTTGAATCCTGCAAAACACAGACAAGAAAATAACCACATAACAGAAATAGAAAAAATAGAGAAAAAAATGGAGAAAAAATGGTGCCAAACTCCCTGCACCGTCTGGGGGCCGAAAATTCGGAGAGCCTGAAGGCAAAGCGGGAGAGCGACTCGCAAAGATCAAAAAAAATGCGAGGATTTTCGTAATTTTTGTGATGTACTGTAGCGAAGAACAAGTATCGTGATGAAGAGAAGAAAAAGTCACCAAAAAAAATCCAGAATCTATGTTCTAAATAATTATCTCAATTCTAGTAGATATTTTATCTAGATGTGAGTGAGGTGATTCTTGTTGAGTGTAGCACAGAGACTAAACACACAAATAATACTGAAAGCAAAAATAATAAATAGTTCATTGAGTCATATTATCATGCACGGTAAACAAGCCTCATATTTCATACAACAGCGACAAGTTACACACTTTGGAAAGCTTTAAATAAGACGTAGAAATTCCCAACTTAGTAGTTATATAATTTGACTGAAAATGGTAAAAGGGAGCGTTACCACCCTAACTTTGTTAAAGTTTTTCTTGGTTTGCTCCTTAATTTGACTTCAATAGATCTGATCCAAAGAATTTTTCACAAAAAAACTCAAACTCGGGCTCTGATGCCACTGTTAAGATTTGATGAACCAAATCTGTATGCACTATAAACAACTCCGTGAAGATATTCTTGCTAGAATCATTAGAAAAAATTAAGAAAACAATAAAGAAAAGAATAAAATAAAAGGCACCGTAGTTAAGTCTCGTGGTTCCTCAGAGTAAACTCTGAGCACCTCCACGTTAAGCACTAAATCCAGTCACTCGCTTCTAATTTATTGATCACTAGAGCAAACACTCCCAAAATCATAGATTACAACTTCAATGGCACTGAGATCTCGATGATTCCGGCACGTTTTTCGTATAAGCAAGTGACAAACACTTCACAAGGTGTTGTTGGGACGAATCTGGTTTCAGGTTGTAATCGGTTGACAGAAGAATTTCGAGAAAAATGTAGAGAGAAGGCAAAGAGGTAAGAGAGTGAAAATTATTCTTCGTAATACTGCACGTTCTCATTTTCTGTCTAATATAGACACCTTCTATCTCTTCATCTTCTATTGTTGAATCAGAATGATTCAGTGGTCGAGATCTTCATTTGCTAGGTTTTTAGTTGACAGCCGTAGGATCATAGAAGTAGAACATATGGGTGGTTATGATCCCATTCGATTTCTCTTTTATTGTTGACCGTTGGATCTTCTCAGAAGATGGACGTCCTGGATTAATCACGACAGTCGAGAAGACCCTTTAGTTTCGTCGGATTGCTCAAAAATCAACGGCTATAATGTAGCACTCTGATCAAAGTCCATCGCCATTTAGTAGCCGTATGATGATGCTTTAGATCAATAGTCCAAATAAATTTACAGATTAAAGATAGAATAAGTATGATCAGTAGGACTAGACTTGTATACACGGTAGAGATTTGGCCACGTGTCATGACTGTGTGCATTGGATTAAAATGGAATGAATAGCAGAGATTAGTTCACTTAAAAAGGGGCATTTTGGATCTTCAAAGTCAATAGAGATGCCTTGAGACCATGAAATCAACTTATCCCAACAAAGATCAATGAATGTTCTTGCAAGTTGATTCCAAATTTAGTTGCAGAATCTACTTTTAGTTTATTCAGATAGCCGACAAGGACACCCAATGTGGTGGTGTTTTATTACAAGGAATTAGTATTGGCCTCTCACGCACCAGAGTTGGATAATCCTATTCGTGGGCAGAATCAGGAATTCTGATCGGATGAGGTGAGAAACACATCGGATTAAGGTACACATTCTGGTGAGGAGGGGATAAGGTATATATTCTCGAGGGATGAGTAAAGTTTATACTAAAAAATATTGGGGTGGTGAGGGGCGGCTGCTCCCAACTGAATCCGCCCCGAGGATCACCCAATATACATGAATAGG
>JAOWBN010246135.1:0-11829 GCA_028565015.1 Pinguicula moranensis | reverse complement strand
TCATCCGTGAATGTGATAAAATATGAGAAACCACCTCTAGCACTAGTCGACATTGGACCACATACATCGGTATGTACAAGTCACTGTGTTTATGTGATATTGAGAGCTCCTTTTGGGTGAAGATATACTTCAAGCTTTTGTGGTCGTTGTAAATTTTGCATGTTACTCCATATAGGTAAACGCAAAGATCATCGCTGGTATGTCTAGGTCTTGAGTAGGGTAGTTCAACTCATGTCTTCAATTGTCTCAAGGCGTACACCACCACTTGGTCATGTTGCAAGAGGATACAACCTACGCTGCACCGGGATGATCGCTATATATCACATAGTTTACCCTCCTCTTATGGTACAGCCTGTACCAGCACAATGGCCAACTTCTTCTTTAGGGTCTCAAAACTTTCATGGCACTCCTGACCTAATGAGCATTTGACATCTTTCTTGGTTAATATTGTAAGTGGCTGAGCTAACTTCTCAATACCCTTTATAAATTTCCAATTGTAGCCCGCTAGTCCATGGAAACTATGAATCTCCTCCATGGTCTTATGTTTCGCCCACTCTGTTATAGCCTCAATCTTCTTCGGGTTCACTTCCACATCTTGCTCGTCGACCACATGTCCTAAAAAAAGCCACTTTAACCAGAACTTGCACTTGCTGAAATTTACGGGCAACTTCTTATTTTTTTGGTTCTCTTACACAACACATAGGTGATCTTTGTGCTCCTCCTCACCAACAGAGTAGACCAAGATGTCATCTATAAACACCATGATGAACTTATCCAAATAGAGATGGAACATTTGGTTCATGAATAATGCAGGGGCATTCGTTAACCTTAACGACATCATCAGGGAACTCATAGTGCACATACTGAGTCAGTGGCTTTCTGCGCGTAATCCTCCTTGACCCCATTTGGTAGCAGCTCGGCTGCTGGTCTATTTTTGAGAATCCTCTTTCTCCATTTAGTTTTTTAAACAAGTCGTCGATCCTCGGCAATGGATATATATTCTTCACGTTTGCATTGTCTATTTCTCGATAGTCGATGCTCAACTACATACTCCCATCCTTCTTCATTAGGAAAAACACGGATTTCCCCATCAAGACACGCTCAGACGAATTTGCCCCTCGTCCAGTAGTTACTGCGAATTTGATTTGAGTTCCTTTTGTTTGTGTTGTGCCCTAAGGCCATTCACCTAAGGCATTTACGTCAACACTTTTATATTTATGAATATGATATGGAGCATTCTTCATTATTTGTTTTATTACTTGCATTCTTTCTACATATCAAATAATAAAGCTCAAATATTGAAAACTTAAGAGTATATCACAAATGAATTGTGATGATGAGATAACTCTAATAAAGTTATCATTTCTAAATATCACTAACCATAGTTTAAGTGAGGCAGAGCATCACTAATACGAATAAGTTAGCATGTTTTGAAGATGCTTCCTTTTTAATGAAGTAATTTATCTCATCAACTATGATGTAGCAATACTTAAGCTAGAATATTAATGCTTGTAGCTGACAATTACATCAGATTGACCTGGCTAGAGTTCATCATTGTTTCAATGGTCGGTACTCTAAAGAATAGTAGATGTAACTAATTCTTAGACTTGAGATCACCATGGAATCTTGAGTATAGATGTCACTCTTTATTCTATTATGAGTTATACCATAAATGGGTAACAATGGATGATTTTGGAAGTGAAATGAAGTACGAAAGGATTGTGAGTGATCGATAAGCAATTCACCACTCCTAACTAGTTAGGAGGTCATATACCTATGGCCACTTGTAAAAGGTCATGGAAGCCTTTGATCAAAGCATGAAGTTGATTAGAAAAGATTTTCTAATCAACACTCCAAGATCATAATTTCCGGAACAAGAAATCTTTCGCATACATCAAAAGAGGATGACAAACAACCACAATATGCAAGATTTGGGATATGAACCAGGTGAAAGTATATTAATTACATGGGAGCTAGTTGTTTAAGGGATGTTCTTCTTGCATAACTATTCAAAAACACTTGAGTGACCATGATATATTGCTAGACGTCACTCATGCTCTATGGACATGAATTAGAGATTAATGAATTAAGAGTTTAATTCATTAACAATAATATGAGGCACCGTTTGGTAGCCTGATAAGCATTATGCCACAATTATCCCGATAGCGGATAACCGAGTGATAACTGTTTTTGTCCTCTGTTTGGTAACTATCCAACAGATTTCAAAAGATATTCCAAACCAGAGTTTGGTAGCCATTTTTCTGCCATGGATTAACTATAATTTGGGATAAAATATATTATTTTACATCTTTACCCCTTGAAACGGTAGCTAACTGTGCGCTTCTAAGATATCCTCTTGATCAGTTCCAATGACAAGCCAGAAAAAACAACTATTCAACAAGAATCAAATAAAACTTGTTTTCAACTAAAATGCAAATGACAAAGACATGAAAAAACAAATAAAATAAATTTGGTCACGTCCAAATGTCTACTGAAAAAGGAATGTTGTTGTTGATGATCAAACAAGAAGCATGGCAAGCATGCTTCACTGCATATGGACTGAACTAAAGTCTGCTCAGCATACTATTTCTGGTCAACCTTCTAGTTCCAACATGTCCATCAGAAGTAAATTGAGCAACCTAGCACCAAAAAATAATCATAGGCATGGATAAAGAACAAAATTGGCATACTGAAAGATTAGTAGGTGTTGGCGTCAATGGATGGAAACTTGCATTCTGATGCACAACTAGCTCATTGTGGATGTCATTTATGCGCTGTAAAAGCTACTTCAAGTAGTCAATGGCATCCCCCAATTTGAAGCTCTATCCATCTGAAGAAAAATAGACAGGAAAATAAGCCAAGAGCATGACTAAATCGGCGCCAACATCCTCCTCCTTGCAACTCCTCTTCCTCTTCATCCCAAACTCTATCCCCGCTGCATATTCTTCCAAACTCGCCAAATATTCATCCCGGTTGGAGCTGAGATTCCTGAAATTCCGCAAGACGGAGTTCTGCCGCAGCGCTTCTCTCTTATGAAAGAGAGTCGGCGAAGCTCCCACCAGAGGCAAAAAAACTCCATCGGTTTCAACACTTTAGATCTATCCGTAAGTAGCACGGGACTATCGAAACTCCCACACCCGAATGCATCGGGAAACCCTCCACCTACGAATTTCTCCCCGAAGCTATCGTCAAAAATGGCATCACCGCCCTGGAGTTGTGCAGAAACTCTGAGCTGAGCTGAAATTGAGAGACTACCCCATTGAAACCCATGTAAAACGGGATTTGACCGGAGTTCTGGGTATTGAAGAAAGCAGCGTCACATTGCCAATCAAAGGCACTCTCCGAATCGTTCCGGAACGAACAAGGCAGTAGAGTTTTGGGTTGCCAGAATGAAGATTTCTAGTGCAAGGGCTCAAGAGCGAACGGCGTCTGTGAGGAATTGAGTGAGTTAAAGAACAAGTTGTCCGTTGTGAGTTGTTCCGGTTGAGGTGGTGGAAGGAATGATTCCGCCGATGCGGAAAGAATACATGAGCATGGACCGAAATGAGTATACTGATGAAGCATCCGGCAGAAAATTGCTGCTCCGGTGCGGTGGCCATGAGATGTTGTGTTGTTGTTCGCCCTCTTGTCGTTGCCGTTCTGCGTCCATCCAAACGACGCCATCACAGGGAGCATCTGGTGGCAGAGCAGAATGCAGGAAGGGAGGGGGATAGATGAGGTTATAAGTCATGGCAAATTGCAATTACTAATAGCTGATGGGGTAATTTTGGAATCTGGCAGAGGGATGAGCGAGGGATAAAATCAAACCCTGCATTTTAAGTCGGATAAAAATTGGCGTTTTATCAGCCAATTAGCCAAAATTTACGAGTTATCCGAGCGTGAGAAAAAAATAGATTTTGATACCAAACGTCAAATAGCGTAGGATAACCTGCGTTTTTCCATCGCAAGCCTGTTACCAAATGGTGCCTCACTGATTACGATGAGCGGGGTCATGATCTCGGATAAGGGCCGCAACATCTTCTGAATCCACCCTGGATGATAATAAAGCAGTACATTATCAGAGAAGACAACTATAGATTTGTCAGGGGCTGTGATGTTTAGGGGTAACTCTAAAATTGATCCCATTAGGCGTAAAAATTCTAGCCCATTACAGATAGTGCTTCTTCAAGGGCCTCTAGTTTTGGAACTATACCAATAAGCCAAATTCATTACTCTGTGCAGAAGAAAATTTTGACAAGCAAGAACCCAAATCAGTTTTATTGCCATGAGATATCTACTTCAAACATTGACCTGCATCTGGTTGATAGCACAGGAGACAACTAATTCTCTTCCAACAACAGATCACAAGTTCCTTCAATGAAGATGTCCTACACAAAAGAGGAGTATCAAATACTTTCAAGCCCCATCTCCTTTCTCCTTAGCTCCATTGCCATGCGTTCGTTTTCGAGCTTCATGCGCTCGAGTTCCATCTTTGACATCTCTAGTTCCATGTCCTTTTTCTTGCAAAACCTCTGCCATTTGAACCTCTCCTTCTCAAGTTCCAGCAGTTGCATTTCTATGTGCAGCTTTTGTTCTTCCAGCTGAAGCCTCTTATGGCTACTGCACTGATTCTTTGACATGGAATTCGTTTCTTCGACCTCGGTGTCACCATTCTTGTTGCAATCCAGAGAATGCGAAAAAGTATTTTTGAAACTGAACCCCGGATAGAATCTGGCTCTCTTCGAGGAATTATCGTCGTGTTCGCCATGGTCATCAAACTCAGCTTCTTGATCAGCTTCATTATCGTTATCTTCGAGTGAATGCTTTTTGGAATCATTTTCCTCATGATCATTTCCCCCAAGAGCTAAGTGCAAAGCATGTTGGAGTTCCGGATCCGGTGGCAGATGCAACCGATTGCCATTATGATAGGAACACATCTCCTCATAGTGTAAGTGCTTTGAGCTCAGAATTTTTCGAACCTCCTCCTTTGCTTTCTCAGAGATATGATCCATCACATCCAAGAGAGATGGATTCTCAACAACTTCACAAGAAGTTCCCCTCCCCAGGATCTCATTCAGCCTCTTGTAACGTTTATTGAGGTCGTTGAACTTGTCCTCACACTGCTGTGGGGAAACGAAGAATCCCCTTTCAGCCAACACTTTTGAGACTGATTTCCACTTCCCCTTTTTCTGTAAATTCGTGTGTTTCCTCCTTCCAATAGCCCCATTTTCAGCAGCAGACTCCTCACTGATGTAAGATACAGCTGTTATCAACAGTCTAACCATGGAATCAGTCCATTTCACTCGCTGCCACGTGGAAGAAGAAGAATTCTTCCCTTTTCTTGAACTATTTCCAGTATCAGCAGGTTCTTCAGCATAGCTTGGCTCGTCGTCTTCACTGGCAGATTTGGGTTTGTTGTAATCTGATAAAGTGACATTAAGGGGAAAATTCTCTTGAATTGTGGGAACCATTGTTGATGAACCTTGCCTTGCATGAGAGCCATAAAGTTGGTGATGAATTCTCATTTGTCCTTGCAAATCACAACCTCCATAAGAAACATTATTGTTTTGCATCATACTTCTTGGTTGCAGATTTCCTTCCATTATCCTTACAATTCAGCTTCAGATCAATCATGAAAATAGAATCAGCACTCAGTCAGCCAAAATCTTCAGACAACCTCAATTCTCAAGAACCTTAAATTGGCTCTATATTACTCTTGGCTTGGATCTTTAAATTCCTAGTACTTCAAATGAAATGATGACTTAAAATCATAGCCTCCAAGTTCCGATCAAAGCATAAATTAATATTTTTCAACAAACACCAACAAAAACAGCAGTTTTTACACCAGAAAGAAGGAAGATCCTGCGGAAAAACAAAAATATAAGTTTAGGAGACGAACATACTCTGAGACTGAAGAACCCAAAACAAGATTGGAGTTTATAACTGCGGCCTATTTCTTGATTACAAGATGTCCTTCCATTCTTACATTTTAGATTCAGATCAGTCATGAAAATAGAATCAGCACTCAGCCAAAATCTTCAGACCCAATTCTTAAAAAACCTATTGGCCTTGCACTACTCCAGATTCTTTGAATTCCTAGTACTTTCAACAAAATGCCAAATAAATTAATATTTATCAACAAATACCCAGAAAAACAGCACTTTTCACACCACAAACAAGGAAGATCCTACCAAAAGACAAAAGGAAAAGTTTAGGTAAAGAACTCACTCTGAGACTGAAGAACCCCAATCAAGATTGGAGCTTGCAGACACTGAATCAGAAAGCATCTCAAAACCCCATAAAGCCTGACCTTGGGTAAAATTAAACAAAAACACCAAGAACCCTCTTCAGTATTCGGGAATTTCACATAAACCAACAAAATATATGTTGATGATGGGAAATTGAAATAAAATAAAATTGAGAGACGCCAATCAAATTGGGTCCAAGCTGATGAGTGAGAAGTGCAAAGGGTTGTTGAAGATGCAATGTATTTGT
This sequence comes from Pinguicula moranensis, assembly GCA_028565015.1. Lineage (NCBI taxonomy): Eukaryota > Viridiplantae > Streptophyta > Magnoliopsida > Lamiales > Lentibulariaceae > Pinguicula > Pinguicula moranensis. The sequence goes on along the minus strand of JAOWBN010246135.1, from coordinate 5,355 downwards.
CGAGGACCGAGTGGCCCACGAAAGCTTATTTTATGCCATACGAGTCACGAGACACACAATAAACACACGCATCTCCACAAGAAGGCTAAAAAAGCTTATGCCAGCGGCAGCAGAAGTATTTTGTTGGATACAGTTTTTGCAACTTGAGGGGAAGACTTTATTGATACTTCACCTAATATTATTTGGATTGGATGTATATATTAGTAGGATTAGGATAGGCTGCTCAGAGTTATCATCTTTCTTTTTCCACTCACAGTCATGAGTATTGCGTCACAGAGGTCATAACAATTAGGTGTGGGAATTTAATACTACTTTAGTTATGAATGGAATGATGATTTAAAATAGTTGCTCCTATTGGAAATTTAATAATAAATCATTTAACTAATTATTTTTTATTAATAATACTCGTATTAATGACGTAGTATAGTAGTTGACTCTGGAGAGATGTAGTTTTTTTTCATTCTTTTCTTCAAACAGATTTGTTCTGGGATTCTAAAACAAAATGAAGGAATAGAAAAGCTAATATCAGAAGTCTTTTCAGAGTCGCGTTTCATAAGTCGATCAGTGGGCGTTTGGGTTTAAATCGAATTTCAAGAGCGGAAACTGGAAAGAGCGAAGAGAGCAAAGTTACAAGGATGGGGAGCGAAGAGGAGAGCGCGGTAAAGGAACCTCTGGATCTGATTCGTCTCAGCCTCGACGAGCGCATCTATGTGAAGCTACGCCATGACCGAGAGCTCAGAGGGAAACTCCATGTTCGCTTTTTCTTCTATTCATCTCTGTTTTATTCTCTTCGTATGCATTAGTTTTATGTGCGCGAGCCTTCGGTTTAGCTTTCATGAGCATATTTCGTTGAAATTTGGAAATTCTCATGTAATTTTTTACTTTGAAATGGAATTTGTTGGTTTAGGGGCGGTTGAATCGGAAGGAAATCGTTTTTTTGGTGTTCTTGAAGTGTTGCGTCCGGGAGGTTAGGGTTTCGGAAAGCATAAGTTGTGTTAGTTTTTCTCATGTTACAAAATTGAGTTAAAATCTTTCAAATCCGTGATAAAGTGAGACTTGAGGTAGAAATCTACAAAGATGAATTTCTTATAATTTGGAAGTTTCAGAGAGTAATATATGAGTTTGTAATGCATTTTTGTGGGTGAGGGGTGATTGAATTGGACAGAAATGATCTGTGTTGTTGAAGTGCTACGTTCACGAGATTAGGGTTTAGGAAGTCAGAAGTTTCTGCAGTCATCTAGGTTCTGTTAGTTTTTCTTATCATATTACACCGTGAGTTCAAATCTTTCAAATCTGTGATACGGGAGGCTTGAGATAGACATCTACAAAGATGAAGATTCTACAGCTATAGATAATGTCTAGAGGTAAGATGTTCCATAGCTTGATTTTGTTGTAACTTGGAAGTTTAAAGTAATGTATGACTTTGTAATGCATTTTTGTGGGTGAAGGACGATTGCATTTTGTGGGAATTTGGCTTTCTGTGTTGTTGAAGTATCCGTTCGGAAGATTAGGGTTGTGGAAGGCAAAACTTTATGAGCTTGTCTAGGTTCTGTTAGTTTTTTCTCATGTTACAGTGTTAAAATCTTTTAAATCTGTGATAAAGTGAAGTTTTAGATAGAGATGTAAAATGATGAAGACGCTGCATTTATAGATAACGTCCAGAGTTAAGATGTTCCATTGTTTTCTTACGTCTCTGTAAAACATGTTTAGAAAAAGGATGCCTTCAAGATCCGGTAATTGTTGCCGTAATCTTTCAATCAAAAGCCTGCCGAGTATTCCCATGCAGGGAGGCTGGAGCAGTACTGTTGCTGGATCTGGAGCACTGATAGAGTTTATCTATGGACTAATAATACAGATTAAATCAACAAATATTTAGCTGCTGTTTGTTGTCTCCTGATACTTATACTGAGTGTATGAACTATGATGATTTTCTTTTGTTCAAATAGTGTTTTTCCTCCTATAATCTTCTATACAGGCCACCTATCACATGCACTTGAATAGTACTGATTGAACTAAAAAAAATGCTGATGCTTTATACAGTCACCTTCTACTACTGACAATGAGTGTACAAACTATGATAATTTTCTATTATTCATATAGTGTGACTCCTCATATTCTTCTATACTTTAGCGATGCTGATTCAATTTTTTTTTCTGCTGCTGCTTGCTACCTGCGTCTAATAGTACTAATGTGTGTATGAAGTATGATCATTTCTCTTTTATTCAAATAGTTTGACTCCTCTCTTCGAACCAGGCTTATGACCAACACTTGAATACTACTGGTTGAACTAAAATTTCTTCTTATGATGTTTGTTGTCTCCCTTAATAGAAATAGAGAGTGTGTGAATTATGATACTTTTCTATTATTCAAATAGTGTGAATCTTCATATTTTATTCTGCATAGGCCTATGACCAACACTTGAATATGATTCTTGGTGATGTTGAAGAGATCATAACCACGGTGGAAATTGATGATGAGACCTATGAAGAGATTGTCAGGGTATGCTACTTTCTTGCAGCATATTTTTCTTGTTATGTACATCGCACGTTTTGCAAGCTTCTAAAGAAGCGTTGTATTGCCATATTATGTTAATTGCTTGTTCAACACGTGGATTAGGTTTTCCATTGTGCAATTTGGGTCGAAAGTTTTTCCACATTGTCGTGAACTAGGATAATGGTAGCCAATTGCCACTAAATAGGGGTCTTGTTAAGGAAATTCAACTTATTTGATCCTAATCCTAAAAGAAACAAGTTATGATGGCATAAACTTTTTCTATTACTATGGCTGCATCAATGCGTGTGAGTATACACATAAAGTTAAATGTTTTATGACTTCCAAGTTTAACTTCTCGCACACACAAAGACAAGACTAGTACAACAGAAAAGGAACACTATATTTGTAGAGTTTTAAGTAACAATGAAAACACAGAATGAACAAGCTTCTTATCATTTTTCGTTTCAGTTATTTATTCTAGCATGACACTGCAGAGATCTGTGTTCGTGTCTTCAATTTTTCCTATGACTTTTCAAAATCACATTTCTCTGCTGTTGCAGACTACTAGGCGTACAGTACCATTTCTGTTTGTGAGAGGAGATGGTGTCATATTAGTCTCACCTCCATTAAGAACAGTCTGACGCCGGGGAGTAAGCACTGTTGATGTTAGCCTGGCTGCCTTGTTTTCCTGCATTCACATTGCAATGGATTCTCATTTTTTCCTCATTAAGTATAGTAGTACGATACGAAGTAGGTTCTTTTGGGTTTGGTGTGCCAAAGCTCCCACCAACCAATGTCCCGAACAATTATATGTATGTGAAAGAATCAATTCCAATTCTGATTTCCTAGTTCTTCAATTCTGATTTCCTAGTTTCCTAGTTGGTATCAGAGCAAACAAAGAGGAAAATCTTAATTGCTCAACTGCCACCGTTGCGCCGCCACCGAAACCCGTCGCTCGAACCGTCACACCCCGAACCAGGCTATTACGGCCGTGATCGCCGCCAGAAAAGTCCGATTTTCGGCCATTCGCAGCTGTTCGCGACTGACCGCCTCCGTGGAGCCGTTTCTGCGTGCGTGCGTCAGGTAGATGGCGCGTACGATGGTCGGGGACACCGGAACCGCCGCATTCTGCGGCTCCACGAGCCCGCACGCTTCTACCAGAATTCCCATGCACCACCGTCGAAAAATACCCAGTAAATCAGAATCTTCCAAATTGATAGCTTGTCGCATCCATCAAATTAGTTTTCATTTATGTTGTACCATTTAATGAATATTTATGTTTTGGTGGATAAGTTGGAGTATTTGTTTGTGGATTGATATGAATTGCCTAAACTTGGATGTCCAATTAGGCATGGTGATGGTGGTTGATTGTGGTGGAATGTGGATATTGGCAATTAACAGGTTGATTATTGAGTGTTGTAGATGTTTGAGTTGATGTTGTTCATGGATGGGATTATTGAGTTGATTAATGATTGTTGTGTGAAGGATTGAAGGTCTTGTTTGCTGTGATGGTTTGCTACTTGATATTGTGATTGTAGTTGAGTGCGATGACGGGAGAGAATGAAAAGAAATATGGATTGGAGGCTCTGGGTCAGCTCAGTCCTAAGATTTTGAATGCTTTGATTAGATAGGTTCAGGGTATGAGTATGTTTTCTTCTATCTCTCATGATGTGAGTGTTCGTGACGAGACTCGTACTTTTTATCAGTGTGGAAAGATAGGCCATTTGATGAGGTCTTGTCCCAGACCGAAGAGAAAGAAGAAGTCTGGTGGAGCAGACATGGTCGTGGAGGTCGTGGCTATAGGGGTATGAGAGGTGGAGTTCGAGGTTATGAACGTGGTTATCGCATATACCTACCTGTTGATATTGAGGAGGATGAGCTTGGTGACCCAAGTGATGGTCTACCTACCCTACCAGATGTGTCTGGTAGTATTGCGCATGGTGCTCTACATTCAGATGTGCGAGGTACGTATGATTCTCTTGCACTTGCATTCTTTCTCACTGCTGGAGCACGAGATTGGATTTGTGACTCAGGTGCATCCACACACGTGACGGGATCCTCTAGGGAGTTCGCAACTATACTCCCCTAGGAGTCTTGTCTAGTGTTAAGACTGCTACTGGTGTTGATCGTCCAGTGGTTGGTCTGGGTACAGTGCGTTGCACTGACACTCTCACATTGTTCAAAGTTTTGCATGCACCTTTCTTTCCTGTTAACCTTCTATGCATTAGTGCTATTATTCTTCAAGTCAACTGTCGTATTATTTTTTATATTCCACAGATGATCTTTCAAGAGAAGAGGTCTGACTGAGTTCTTGGGACTGGCACATGGCATAATGGACTGTGGTACCTGGATAGAAATGGCATGGCTTGAGCTCTTTCATTGATGGCAGAGAAATCTGAGAGGGAGAAGAGGATCGTGAAAGAGTTGTTGCTGCATCATAGATGCTTAGGTCATCCATTGTTTTTCCTTATGAGTCGTTTGGATCCTCGATCTTTTGCGCAGGTAAGTAATGATCCTTGGTTTGCGATGCTTGTGAGCTGGATAAACATACCAGAAGCTCCTATGTTAGCTCTGGACATAGGAGTTCTCGGGCGTTTGATGTCGTACATTCTGATATTTGGGGCCCTTGTCCGAGTTCGACAGTGAATGGATATCTATATTTCGTGACTTTTATTGATTGCTGCGCCTGAGTTACTTGGTTATACCTAATGAAAAACAAGAGTAAAGTCTTTGCTCGTTTTAAAGATTTTCATAAGGAGGTTCAGACTCAGTTTGGTGCAGTTATGAAAGTTCTGAGGTCTGATAATGACACGGAATACCCAAATAAGTCATTTGAGAATTATCTATCATTTCATGGGATTA
>JAOWBN010246134.1:0-23624 GCA_028565015.1 Pinguicula moranensis | reverse complement strand
TTCGACTTATCTATTACTTCGTTTCAAGTTTTAGTGGCATCGAGCAAGACTTATCACTTGGTTTAGGTTGAGACAAGTTCTCTTCTTGGATCATTTGTGGCATCTTTTTCTAAGAAACACGTGTAGGCTTATTTTTCACCTTTTTATCGGTGATGGTCAAGTGCTCAACAACATTTTTTCAAATTTTGTTCCTTTTGAACCTCCAATTTGGTATTGGGTTTAGTCACAAGTTGGCTAGGTTCATATCACTTTTAAATTTCTTTAGGATCCTCAGTTTATGTAATTTGTTCAACTTGTTCAATTTCAAATGGTGAAACTCTCCTAAATAACTCCACCTCATTTGGAGTATCCCCATACTCCACTTCAATTGATGTATCTACAAAAGTAATTGGTAAACAAGGAAATTCAAATTCGTTAAAGTGACATCCCTGCTTACGATTTTAAAACCTGATACACTTCTATCCCACAACCTATAGCCTTTTGTGCCTTCTTGATAGCAAAGAAAGACACATTTTTGTGACCTATGATCTAATTTATCATATTTAGTGTGAACAAAGCTTTTTTTTGGGTAAAGACTAAATTTTTATAAATAAGAAAATATTTACATAATGTACAAATGATCAATCTCCCGACTAGACAACATTTTGTCTAAGTTGTCATCTCAGTGGCCCTACATTTACGTATAAGCGAACTCCTTGTACAACAATAATTTTCTGTAAGGCTAGCCTCTGCTCGTAAGCACCCTTATGTAGTGGTCACTGGGGCAAAAAGTGAACAACATTATACATTTATCTTCATATTATCCCTTCATGTGTTCATGCTTGCAGCATGGATCTCATCAGAATTAGCTTAATGAAGTCACTTTCACTTTCTAGCATGCCTTCATGCTTGCTGGACAATGACTGTTGGTGATGATCCAGTTGTGCTCTTATGGAAATATGCTTAGGGAGCAAGTTCCTATTTGTACAATGTGTTTCCTGAGGGTAATCATGTTGATCACACTGTAAATGTAGTGATTGATCACTGGTAAGGACGATTCCCAGTTGTTTAACTAACCTGTACCTTGGAGAAAATCTCTGATAAGATGTGAAAATAGTATCTGCTGAGAGAAGGAAGGAGTCACTTACCACCATTACAAGTTTACTCCATTTTCCTGGCCTCACATATGTATGTGTGTATTTCGGATTCCTGTTGTGAATAGAAGCCAGCGTAGAGATAAGGTGCTCAGTCTTAGATTGTCTATTTTGTACGTGTTAGTTCTATTAGTGTATCACTCAAGTATTACACAACTCAAAGATAAGCTTCTCGCACAAACAAAACGTCTTGGGAGTAAGCAGTGTTTGCAATTTAGATCAATAGAAATTTTAGCCCAACAGTCCTGTTGAAATATACAACATTAAAACAATCCAGTGGCTACTCATATATGAAAAAGCATGCAATCCAAAGGGTTTGTCAACCAATAAATAAAAGTAAAAGGGAATTTATTAGCCGCAATTTTAGCTTTCAACCAAAATCAAGTATCACGTTGTAGAGAATTCACCATTCAGTCTATGCTGATGTCTTTTCCTTGAAAGTGAGTTTTGTTTCTTGCTTTCCACAAACACCATACAACAAACAGCCGCACTACTTTTCATGCGTCCTCATTGACTCTACTAGGTTTGGTATCTAAGAAATTCCCTAGTGATTGTGTCTAAATAAGCTGTTGAAACTTTCTGAGAATGGTTCTTCCGAGAAGCATTTATCTAACTAGAATTTTATTCTAAGAACATTTCCAAGTTTCATGATAATACCTTGCTGAAAAATAGGACTAGCTGCAAGGAAATGGTTGGGAAGCTCTGATGTGGCGATTGCTATGAGTTTGCATTGGAGTTCTGAGGTCACGTGTACCACCAATTTCCAGCAATCCATTTTTGCCATATTTTGTTCTTAGTAATGTGACAACAAGGGTATTTTCTTCTGTAATCAGTCTGGCACACCATTTGGCAACCATGGCCTTATTAAATGCTTTGAGACAGCGCACCCCCAGACCTTTGTTGGACTGCAGCACAAATTTTCTTTTTATCAGAACCATTTTCCCAGAAGAAGGTCTCTGAATGTTGTTCAGTTTCTTGAGTATTGCTGAGGGGGCAAGATAGTATCCGAAGAAATGTGAGGGCAGAGCTAACACCACTGAATTCAGAAGAGTAAGTCTACCACCGGTTGATAAATATTTGCAATCCCTGGCACCTAGAACTGCTAAGAACTTGTCAACCACTGGTTGCCATGTAGACTATTTTCTTCTTTGAGATCCCACTGGAAGTCCCAAATATTTGAAGGGGATAGTACCTACTTTGCAGTTGAGATAAGCTGCCATTTCCTGTGCTGTATCTTTAGGTATGTTCAGACCATGGAAACTGCTTGTGTTGAAGTTTATACGAAGTCCTGAAAACATCTCAAAATTCTGCAGTATGGCCTTGATTACCCTTATATTACTCCAAGAGGCTTCACCAAAAATCAGAGTGTCGTCTGCAAACTGTAGGTGAGTCATTGGCATAGCTTCTTTACCGATCTGAATTCCACAAAACAGATTATAGGCTGTTGCCTCGCTGATCAGTCTTGATAGTCCTTCAGGTGCTAGGAGATATAAGGAGGGGGATAACGGATCCCCTTACCTCAATCATCTGCCTGGTTTGAATTCATCTGAGGGGTTACCATTGATAAATATGGATGTGGAGGCAGAATTGAAGAGTTCTTTGATCCAGCTTATCCAGGCTGAAGGGAAGGCCATGAGTTGCTGTACTTCTTGTTGGTAATCCCAACTAACAGTGTCAAATGCCTTTTCAAAATCGACTTTGAAAATGAAGGCCTTGATCTTTTTCTTTTTGATTTCCTCTGAAGTTTCATTGGCTATCATTATGCAGTCTTGTATCTTTATACCTGGGACAAATGCCATCTGCGTGGGGGCAATAATAGTATCCATGTGAGGGTTGAGCCGTTTTGCTAAGACTATTGTTATGATTTTAGGCATAAAGATCAATAGAGTAATCAGCCTATAATCATCACAACACATAGGAGTAGTTGTCTTGGCCATGAGAGTAATGTTAGCTGTGTTGCAGCCTTTTACGAGCTTACCATATCTGTAAAATTCTCTGAATAGTTGCATTAAATCTTCCTTCATTACATAAAACATTTGATGAAATTGAAGTTTAAACCATCCGGACCAGGGCTTTTGGAACCCCAAGAATCAGAGATAGCTGTCAGTATTTCTTGTTCGGTGAATGGTGTGATCAGTGTAGCTTGAGCTAGGGAAGTCAGAGGTTTGAAATGCAGATTGATCATACGCGGTCTTGGCCAAGTAGGACTTGTGAATCATTCATTAAAGTGTTGTACAAAGCAACTTTTGATCCCTTCAGGATCTGAAATCCAGCTGCCCTCACTTCTTATACCAGATATCAGATTCTTTGATCTTTTTTTAGGATGCGGCTGTGAAAATATTTTGTGTTAGTATCTCCCTGTTGAAGCCATTTTAGTCTTGCTTGTTAAAAAGTTTGGCTGTCTATTTTCTTTGTGATGCAATCTAGATGATCTCGCAGTGAACAAATCCCTTGCAGTAAGTTTTGGTTTCGATGATCATAACTCCCAGTTTCTTTAGCGAGTTTTCAGTGAGTTCAGTAAGGATAGCATTTCTTGTACCTTCCAGATTCCTAGGGGTTGATTGATACTAGTCACGCATACTCTTTCTAAGATCTTGGATTTTAACTTTCATCCTAAAGCTGGCAAATCCCTCCACTTCATGGTTTGTCCATATATCTTCTACTAACTGTATAAAAGATTCATCTTCAAGCCACCAGTCAAGTACTCTGAGAGGTATTGGACCCAATTATAATAGTTTAGATATAGTCTAATGGGGCAATGGTCAAAATCCTCCCTCTTCAATCCAGTTTGAACCCAATTATCATTCTGATATAGCCACAGGTTGTTAACTAAATACCTATCAAGTCTGCTCATTGCTCTCTAAGAGTTTATGTACCATGTAAAATGCCTCTTCTCCATTTTTAGATCCACTAAATCCATGCTCTGAACAAATTTTTTAAAAGTAACGATTTCCTGTTCTTTTGGACGGTGTGCAGTGCCCCTCCTTTCATTCCTATGTAATATTGCATTAAAATCACCCATCACACACCACTTTTGTTGTTCCCTGCCGGTATATAGTTCCCTGATTTCATTCCATGCTGAGTTTTTGCTTTAAAATCCCTCGGGCCATAGATGTTGAGCATGTTTGATAAACATTTATCCTTGTACCAATATCCAGTTATTCCTAGAATACCTTCACCTGATAAAATGGTTTCTTTTCTGAAGTTGTTTTTATTTCAGATGCACAGTAGGCCCCTTGATTGTCCTCCTGACCCTTGATAGATCCACTCATACTCTTGATCCTACCATAATTTATTGCATACTCGCTCATCCACCATATGCATTTTGGTTTCTTGAAGGCTGATGAAATCTGGTTTCTCCTTCATAATAAGTTCACAGATTCCTTTCTTCCTTCTTGGGATGCATAAGCCTCTTACATTGTAAGAAATGATCTTCATTTAAATATCTTGTCATCTCCCTTCTTCTTGTTTCCTGGAGTAGCTGCTAGTTGAGATTTTATGTTTATTGAATTCAGATTGATGAGGTGTGGCCGGACTGCCTCCTTCTGTTGGCCATATGATAGCCCTAGATTAACACACACATTCATAGTGAAGTCAGCCTCTCTTTGCTGTTGATCTCTAGATAGTTCGTTCACTGGGGAATGGGAGGCAGTGTTTGGCTTTGGAGAGCTGTTTAAAACTAGTTGGCCCAGCTATTCCTGGAGACTTTCATTTTCATCTTGAGAGAGCATAGATGCTTCCTTCCTTGTTTGGCTTCTAAGGATATTCTGCTCGAGTTAGAGTGACCCCAGCCATGGAGAATTTTCCTTATCACTTACCTCTTGTTGGTCAACCTGAGGATCTAAAAGAATAGGAGAAACAGTTACATCCTTGTTAGTATTGAATGTGTCAATTACATGTATAGGAGTTGTGTTTCCTGCTTCCGCTGAGGTTTCCTGGACCTGTGACACTGAAACACAGGGGTCGTTTTCCTGAGTTATCAAGGGTCCATCCCTGGTAGGTTCCTCCAAGCTATTGAGTTGGTCCTGTGAAATCAATACTTTGGTAGATGAAGGCCACCAGTTAAGTTTGACCGGTATCCAATGTGATGTGGGTTTTCCTGGTAGCTCTCTGTCTTTAGGTATAGTTGAGGAAGTTTTTAAACCATTCTGTACTACAACTTCAGTATTAGGTTTTACAACTGAGAACTTCTTTGCTTCTGAAGGTGGAGGATCAAATGGCCGAACAGTGAGTGTATGGTGGCTGTCTAGTGAGCAGGCATCTGATGACATGAAGGTAGAATCAAAAGAGCTCACATAGGAGAATTCTTGATTCTTACTCAATTGGAACCGCTCTGAACCAATTTCATTAATTTTCAACGAGTATGTTTTGCCATTTTCAAAAGAGATAGGGAACATGGCTGGTATGTTATGTCCCTGTTCTATCCTTATTAGCATCTAAGAGCTTCTAGATAGCGGGGTTGAATGCTACATTCATTAATCTTGATCAATGTTCCAATTGAATTGCCAATCTTCTCTATCACCGGTTGGTTCCAGAATTGGATAGGAAGGCCAAAGATATTGAGCCAAGCAGTCTTTTTATTGCCTTCAATGTCAGTATCTTGCGTCCAAGAGTGGAGATCATCTAACCAGTTTAAGAGGCCTATCATTGTTAATCAAATTTTCCAGATCATGGGTATCTTCTTCCCATAAAAAGGATTTTGGATGCAGTGAGAGGGCTGACAATGATATTAAGGTAACCAACATACTTCAGTTCCAATTGCACCATTTTCCAATCATGTTTAGCATTCAATATTCCCACGTAGCCTTCCTTCAGCCAACTATCAGATGTATCCGCAGTCGAGATAGTTAGAGTTTGAGAGGGTTTACTAACCACTTGCCAAACAGTGCTCGGTTTGCTGGTTGAGGCACCATCATCTCCTTTACGTTGGAAAATTTTCTTTTGGAGTGGGATTAGGATGGTTGGTTTACCTTGTGGGGGTTTAAGAGGCGACTTACCAGGAGGGACTTGTGATCCTTGGATTTTGTTGGCTATGTTGGCTCTCAGCTTGAAGGATCCTAGCCAAACGTGTTGTAGCTAGGTTTTGGTGGATGAAAGGACATGGGATGATACATGGGAGCCTTCCCTGCCTTGTTGGAGCCCTTCTCATTTTTCTGAGCTGACGTGCAGGCGTAAACCAAGTCATGGATGGGGTATTGCATTTAGGGGGGAGGGATGCAGAGTCGTGGGAAGGGGAAGGTGGAGGTGAATACAGTAGAGAAAGTCGGTTAGTGGAGAGTAGTAGATGAGATACCTCCCTGAGAGCGTTTGGCGTCCACGAGTAGAGGAGGTAGTGGCGAGAGTAGGATGAGGATGTCGGCGAGAAGCAACTCGGTGTTGAAGAGAGGGAAGGGTTTACTATTCAAGCAGATCGTGTCGTATGGAGAGAAAATCTCACGTGAAGTAGTAGATAATTCTCCATGTTGGTTTCATTTGACAGAAGTCTAATACAGTGTGAACAAAACTTGCACACTTAAACACCCTTAAGTGGATAAGATTTTGGTCTCTTCCAGACCAAACAAATTTTGGGTATTTAATGTCTAAGGCAGACGAGGGGCTCCTATTTATTAGATAGGCTGCCGTACTCAGTGCCTCCCCCAAAAATGTTTTTTTTCAAACCAGATATTACAAATAAACATCTAACTTTATCAAGTAAGGCTCTAATCATTCTTGCTGCTACTCCATTTTGGTGAGGTGTATAACATACAGTTCTATGCCTAGTAATTCCATATTCAAAACATAAAGCATCCAAAGCAAGATTACAAAACTTCAACCTATTATCAGTTCTCAAGTACTTAATTTTTTTATCAGTTTGATTTTAAGTTAATGTTTTCCATTCCTTAAAACTTAAAAAAGCTTCATCTTTTGAATGCAAACAAAACACCCAAACCTTCCGGCTAAAATCATCAACTATTGACAAGAAATATCTAGCACCACCATTAGTTGAAACAGATTCAAGACCCCAAACATCAGCATGTAGGTACTCGAGAATAGATTTTGAAAGTGTATTCCTTTTGTAAATTTAAGTCTAAGTTGTTTTCCAAGAACACCCCTCACAAAAATCAAGATCAATTATGGACTGTTTCCCTAATGCTCCTTCATAATGCAAAATTTTCAGAACCTTCGTACTCATATGTTATATTCTTAAATGCCACAATTTTGAATTTTCAGTTGTACTAGATGCCACAACACAATTATCAACATGTTTTATAAACTTTCTATTTAAGAAATATAGTCTGTTTTTCCTAGTAGCAATTAAAATAGGATTTTCAAATTTCAGAACAGTTAAAAAACCATTTTCACCATGAAAAAAACAACCAAATTATTCTAAGATTCCTAGAGATATTAAATTTCTTTTCAAATTTGGTATATATCTAACATTTGTTAAAAAAATACTATTATCACCTAACACTTGTAAATGTATTATCCCAGTTCCCTCAACATAACAAATATTGTGATTCCCCATATATACAACACCTTTCTTAGAGTCATTTAAATTTTCAAACCAGCTTTTATGGGGACACATATGAAAGGTCCCCCAGAATCAAGTAAACATTCATCACACAAAGAGCTATCACTAACAGTAAGCGACTCCCACAAACTAGAAGAAACACACATAACTTCACTAGTATCTTCATCTATTTTAGGATTAATAGTGGCAGTATTTAACTCTGATATCCTTTTCTCATTTTCTTTTAATTTCAAACAGTCATAGATAATATGACCTAATTCTTTACAATATCTACAGTATAGTTTTCCATCTTCATTTAAATTCCATGGTTGTTATCTTTAGTAGAAAGTCTCCTACTGTTTTTAGTTTTAGGATACTCTTTCTTAATTTTAGAATTATTGTTCTGATTTCTCAAGTCAGATTTCATATTTGCATACAAAACACTAGAGGTTCCTACTATTCTTAATTTCTAGTTTTCTAGACCTTAACCCCATCATAATAGTGTCAGGTTTAGGAATAGATTCAGAATATTGAATTGCATTTTTAACAATATGAAAATCATCAGAAACAGAGTTTAAAAGAATCATAGCCAGACTTAATCATCGAGTTCATGATCAGTTCCTTTTATGGTTTGACTTAACTTGTAAAATTCATCCAAATTATCATCTATGGATTTAGAGAGATCCATTTTAAAAGCAAATAAAGAACATTTTACTTTATTCAAACTTAGAGCAGTTTTTGAAGCATGTAAAGCATTCAAATTTTTTTCAAACAGATAAGGGATCTTCATCACGGTCAAGTTTTCTAAATACAGAATCTGATCAATTCAATATTATTAAGTTGTAAGTAAGCATTCTCTTTAATTTCCTCAGCTTTCCTTTAAAATTCCTCAGGACAACTATCGCTATTTTCCTTAAGTGCATAATGAACCTTATTATGAGATAGAAAAGCTTTCATACGCTTAGACCTACTATTAAAATCTCCCTTCCATCAAACATGGGTAATTCCAACATAGTGACATCTTAGACATGCAAAGTATACGCAGAATAAGCAAGTATATCCAGAAAAATATTTTAACAACAACAGCGTTCCGACCTATTTGGCTACAAGCCTCTAATCAGCAACAACGTTCCAACACTAAGTGGCTACAAGCCTCTAGAGTAAACTGTTACAAGAATATAATGCTTTAAAAGAAGTATTATACCTATTCTAGCTTTTGGTAGACCAATTGGTGCAAGGTTAACCCCTTGCTTGGATCTTTACTGAGAACCTACAGATCTGACCTCATTCTACGCTCACCACACAACTTTTGAGAATTTGTAGTCGATTTGTGCAAGATTCTCAATAAATTGTTAATAAAGTTTGGATTAAAAAAATATGAAATAACTTTGCAAAAATTAAAGAAAACACATATTTAATGCCCGTGGTTTACCGTCTCCTTAGATCCGACTAATCCACATTGAGCTCCGGATTGGATACTCCCGTAGATTTTATATATCTCAATAATTTACAGATTTACAAGATATAGTAGTTCAAAAAACTGTAAATCAACATGCAATCAAAAGAACAATAGATCTACCTAACATGCAACTAAAAGATTAATGAATAACAAATAGAAACTTCACAAAAGCCACTAGATAGAATAGGCCGAAAATGGTAGTAGTAAGTATTCAAACCACCTCAAAATCGGTCCAAAAATGTAGATCTCCCTGAGATAGAGCGATTCCACCGATTGAAACTAGCAAAACACCTCTAAATCCATCGGAATGCAAAAAATTTGCCGGCGAAATATAGGAAGAAATAGAGAAGTTTGAGAGAGACAAGATTGCAGAGAGAGAATGTAATTGTAACAAAAGACGCATTTTTTTACAACGACTCATATATGCCTCGTGCATCGTGTAATCCTTTCCGTCAGATTACTTTAGATCAACGGTCTCAAACTAATCGAACTTAAGAAAAATCAGTACCGTTGGATTAAAATGTACACGAATGATTGAGATTTCACTGATTACGCTGCATTATATCAACCGTCATACTTTGTCGGACAATCTAACTGTCACGACTCTTTAGCTTCAGCTTCTTGAAGAAGCTTTCTTCAAAAGCGTTGAATGAGTTTATAGATGCACAACCAAGATGAATTGACAACGCTTCTGAATATATACCGTTGGATCAAATTTCAGATTAATGGACAGGATTAAATTTCACTTTTAAAGGTCGGAAAAAATAATAGCTATACGATCAAGAACAAAATTAACGGTCAAGATCATAATAATAGTAACGGTAATTGTGTAACATCACAATCAGTAGGGATAATTCGACAACTACAAATATAAACAAGGGTATATTAGTAATTTCACATATTCGATCAAAAATAAGGGCAAATCAATGAATTCACAAATTATTTTAAGAGAATTTTTGGTACTTCACTCAACAGTTTGCATGGATGATGTAAACTCAGTTAATGAATGAATAAGCATATGGTATTGTGAAGTCTATCTCTCTATTCACCGACTAGAGATCTTCTCATCTCCTTCTTCTCTTCTACTAGATCTCCCTCCCCTTCCAGCTTCATCTCTGTCAAAATATGACCAGCTTTTGTACCATTCCATTTGGTTGTAATAGCTCGCCCTTCAACAAAAACTTCCACCATTCCGTTTGGCTATGTTTTTTTTGTAAGCATAATGGATATAGATTTCTAATCCTCTAGACTCCAGAAGCAGTCATCTAGTTTAATAGACTCATAAAAATCCCCATCAATAATTGGAAGCTGACCTATGAGCCCAACTTTGAGATGATTTTTCTTAATCTCAAATGTAATGAATCTTGACTTTGTACCAGCAGGATGCTGCTGTCAGTGACGCCTTTGCCAAGGTCACTCACCACTCCAGCAGTGACCAACACATACTTCATTTTAGTAGCAATCACAGATCAATCAAGAAGAGTACTGAATTATTCGGCGAGGGACAACCGGAATATGAACTTGGATTTTTCTTGTTTGACTGTTGTCGAACTCTCCCCTCATTCCTCCCACGACTTCTCAGCAATGGTGGTCCAACCCGGGCGACAGGCGGCTTGTTAGCAGCGTAGAATTATTTGTATTTTTGTTAAATAGGATTTCTAGATATGACGAATAAACTATTTCTGGCATTTCAAAAAAAAATAAAAAATAAAAACTATTTTCAGCAACAACAATTTATTTTTTTTGGCTCTAGGAGGTATTTGAACTTGTTCTGATTACCATGTTAAAGTAATGGAAAATGTATTTTATTACTCAATATGGAGTATATATACGGGTTACAACTTTGTGCTACGTCCCTAACTATCTCTATAATTCTTTATATAACTAAATTAAACCTAATCAACACCAACAGGACTCAAATTAATCAATCGAATAACAACGAGATCAAATGAAAAATACATATACAATATATGCATAACAATATCCATTCCTGTCACACGTCTCCATAATATTAATCTTTAGGGCTGGGTTTGACGTCCAGGGAAAAATAAACTTTATTTTGGGAATATTTTGGGAATATTTTGGGAAAACTTTGGGATTCCCTATTCAAGCCTGTTTGGTAACGCTTGGGCTGCCGAGAGGAATACTGTAAACTGCTTGTTTGGTATCGCCACTGTTCGAGTGGATTAAACTAGGGTTTCGGGTAGAATTTGATATTTTGACCCTTTTGCCCTTACCTTATAAAATGAGTTTTGGAATAAGATTTTTAGTTTAACATTCTGCACAACAAACAATCAGTCAACAAGTTTAAGAAAACTAGATACTTTACTTGAAGCAGAGGACTCCATTCTCAGCTTAAATTTGTATGCTTCTCCTTTTTATGCAACTGCCAATGAACTAATACTAGGGACATTTTATATACATGTAGATAATTCCTGTAGAACACATCATCAATGATTTCCGTTCTGGCAGCATAGGCATGAATCAGTTTCCGTCATGGAGCATGACAAACACGCAGCTAACAATCTAGTAATGCATCATTCAGTTGGCATTACATCACAGGCTAGCATCTTTCTGAAGAAGAGAAAAGCTTCATTATAGCACACCACTTCTTCGTTCTCAATCTCACCAAACAACTTAGCGGCAGAGAGAGTGTCAGCTGAGCAGAGATGATCACCTGGAACAGTGTCAGCTGAGCAGAGAGAGTAGTTGCCTCAGTTTGAAGTGTCTGGACTTTTCTCTCCAACTCAGATATGTAGCGAACCTTTCTCTCTTTTGATTGAGCAGCAGATTGCCTCAGTTTGAAGTGTGGTTGAAGTTTTCTTTTTAAGTTTCAAAGGTAAAAGCTTAGCACCAGTATTCACAAGTAGTGATCCCACGAGAAAGCATGTAATGAGACAGATGATAAAAACAAAGTTATGCACGAAATCCTTCATGACGAAATTTCCAGAAGGCTTTTCCAACTTGACTTCCATGTACGGAGATTTATAATTCTCACTTCCAGCATCACCGTCATCATTGTGTTGAGCAGAATTGTAGAATAGAATTTTTCTATTCAGCTTTTCTTGTATATAATTGATGCAACCCATGTTCCGTCCATGGCACCCATGGCCGAGGCATGCAGGGTAGCAACTCGAGGCAGTAAGGATGTTTTGGAACTTCCACAAGGTTCAATGACAAGAGCAAGGTTCAAACAATTCAAATTTATGACTTGTCATGCTAATCAATGACATCAAGGCCGTGACCCAAAACCAAGAGGGACAAGACAAATATTATTCAAAGGAGCATGGACAAGACATCAACACAAAAGGGCCTCAAATTGTCCATTTGATCCAACCATATAATGAAGCCCAACAAGACTTGAACATCAACAAATTGAAGTCACGTCCTTTGCATGTTTTGGTCCAATTAGGATGCATGCAAAATCATGGAAATTAAAGTCACGAATCAAATGAACAAATGCAAAAGCCACGTGATGGAAGCAATCATGAAATCCATTCATGAGAATTGAAAATATACTAATTGCCATGCATTAAAAGACCATAGGTCATGGAAGCCATCATCAAAGCCATTCATGAGAATTGAAATATACTAATTGCCATGCATATAAGGCCACTACGTGTCTAAGAAGAACTCATGGTAGAGGAGCCTTTCCACCTCCAAAGCGTGGATATTACCACAACACACGTCAAGGCAACTTCAAGATATGGAGATCACATGACCAAGGCACGATCTGAAGCTTTAAGTGCAATTTGTAACGTTTTGGTTTGTGTAGAATTCGAATTTTGAACTCTATGAATAGAACAACGTATCTTGTATTTTTTTTTAGCTTTGTTTTAGTTTATGAGTTCTAAGATTACATCTCCTTTTAGCTTTTGTAAAGCTCTTTTTGACTTATCTTTCCTTATTTTGAGAAAATTGGCGTCAGTTTTATGAATTCTTATCTTTTTGGAGTTCGATTTAAACTAGTTTTTCAGTAGGATTCTTCAAGTGGCGAATTCCTTTCCATAAAATACGTAAGTTCAGTTTACAGCTTCATTATAGGTGTTGGGTCGAATTCTCAACAAGTTTGTCAATTTTTCGGTCTTATCTTTTGAACCACCAATATTGGAATTGGGTTTAGTCACAAGTTGGCTAGGTTCATATCAGTAATTTACAATGCATAACTCTCCTTTATACAAATTGGAGATCACATTTTATGGTATGTTTTTATTTTCGGAGGAAATCATGGGTAATAAGGTAATGTTCAAGAAAAGCTAAACTTGAGAGCATACACGAGTGTTGAAATCATCTTGAGTGTATACACGTAAGTGAGAGGCGAGGAGAACTTTTATTTTTCTAACTTTCTTTTTTGCAGGAACAATGTCTCATGAAGCACCGGATGGGAATGCGCCGCGGGAAGACCCACCACAAGCGGATCAAAGGGTTCTCATTCAAGCCCTCACGTCTCAATTAAGAAGAATGGTGGAGGAGGCCCTAGAGCCATTGCATGAATGTTTGGATCAATTGAAGATTTGAGAAGCACAAGAGCAAACACAAGAAGGTCACGGGCAAGAGGATGAAATTGATATCTGGTCTGTGGGAGGAAGTGATAAATTCGAGCCACAAGGCCGAGGGGGCCGAGTAGGTCTTGGTGTCCCACCTTGGGAACCAAGGCATGCACCACCAAGACATTATGATGAACCACCAAGGCGGAATCAAGGCAATGATCTTGGCAACGTGAAAGTGAAGATGCCTTTGTTTCAATGTAAGACAAATCCAAAACTCTACCTTGAGTGGGAAATGAAGGTGGAGATGGTGTTCAGTTGCCACACCTACACCAAAAGACAAAAGATGAAGTTGGTTGCAATTGAATTAACTGATTATGCCATTATTTGGTGGGATCAAGAGCTAACCAATCAAAGAAGGTACCATGAAACTGTGGTGGAGACATGAACATAAATGAAAGCTTTGATGAGGATACGGTTGGTTCCTAACCATTACTTTCGAAGTCTCTATCAAAGCTGCAAGGATTGAAGCAAGGTTCCAAGAGTGTGGAGATATACTATATGGAAATGGAGGTAGCTATGATACGAGCCAATGTTGAGGAAGATTGGGAAGCTACTATGGCATGTTTCCTCCATGGCCTCAATCGGGAGATTGCGGATGTGATTGAGCTACACCACTGTGTTGAAATTACAACAATTTCCCTGGAAATCAATGTCATGAAATGTTGCGAAGATGTTAGGGGAGGACAGTTGCCACAAGAAGGATATCAGTCACATGAATGACTCAAGGATGAACTGAAATATCTCAGCTTGTCTGTTGAGCAACAAATCCACATTTGAGGCTGACAAAAGAGTTGTGCAGAAGGCAAGACCACAGAATTTGTGATACAAGGACCCAAGTAAGCCCGTGTTTAGGTTTTGGCATTACATCTAAGAAGCATCCAGAGACCATTCAAGACCTTAATACAAGGATGGCTACGCCCGTTGACTAGCACAAAGATACACTATGAGATAGGGCTAAGTAGGATGACTAGGATGGTTGTTACCTTGAAAGTTAATCATATTTTCCTGGCTAACCGGATATATCCTTTATTCATTACAAGGATATCTCATCAAACATGAAGAAGCTATGTACCAGTATTCCTATAAAAAAAAATATCGATGAGTCGATAGTCATGATAATTTGTTTGGCCAAAAGCGGGGATGGCGATGAACTGAATGTGGAGATGCTTGTGCATTCATGAGTTTAGGAGAGCCATGTACCCGATCACCCTTAGATATACTAGAGGATATGGTGGAAGGGCCGAAAATTATAGTTCATGATCGAGGAAACAATCACTGATTTTACCCTGCTAGGTCCATTGCTCAAATGGAGTTAGTCTTGAGCTTGTACTCTGATTTGTTTTTTCATGTTCATTTTCCTTTTAAATATTTTTTGGCATATATGAAATTGGGCTTATCAAAAAAAAGGTGGAGGAACAACTGAAGAGAAGGGGATCGAGGAGAGGAACCACCACGGCTACTTCTAGATCGTGGAAGCCAAGCACTTCCAAATGGGATAAATCGAAGGTCAAGGCATCCAAGGAGATCAAACGTAAGTCCAAAACTCCCATAGGTACAAATATTCCTACCCCTACTCGTAAGAGAGACATTAAGTGCTTTAGGTGTCAAGGACTGGGACACATTGCTAGCCAATCTCCCAACAAGCGAACAAGGTGGCTATGAGACCAAGAAGGAACCCGAGGAGGAAGTTGAGTGTGATAGAGATAGCAAAGTGTAGGGCCAAGATGTTGTTTATGGTGAGTTTTTGGTTGCTTGAAGGGTCCTTAGTACCCAAGTATGTGATGAGGACCACAGCCAAAGAGAAAACTTATTCTACACAAGATGTCATGTCCTTGGGAAGGTGTGTAGCGTTATCATTGACAGTGATAGTTGCACGAATGTTGCTAGTCTTCACATGTTGGAGAAGCTAGGGTTGAACACCACCAAACACCCAAAGTCGTACAGGTTGCAATGGCTGAATGATTGTGGAGAGGTATGGGTCAACAAGCAGGTCTTTCTTCTCCTCACTATAGGGAAGTATGAGGATCAAGTCCTATGTGATGTTATTTCTATGGATGCATGTCATGTCCTACTTAGACGCCGATGGCAGTTCGATGTGAAGGCCATCCATGATGGACGAACAAATAGGTACTCATTCCCATACAATGGCAAGACTATTTCTCTTGTACCTTTATCCTCGAGACAAGTGCTCGAGGATCAATTGAAATTGCAACAAAAGAAAGAGTCTAAGATGAATGAAAAAAAGACTTGAGAGAAAAAAAGACTTGAGAGAAAAAAAGAATAAAAAGAAAGAGAGTTTAGTGGCCTACAAAAGTGAGTTGAAAGATGCCGTATTTTCAAAACAAGCATTCATTGTGCTTTTGTACAAAGAAGTGTTGATCTCTAACTATCTTGTCGGTTCTTTTCTGAGCAATATTCATTTCTTTTGCAGGATTATTAGGATGTGTTCCAAGAGGAGACACCACACGGTTTGCGACCAATTCAAAGAATAGAGCACAAATGGATCTCATTCATGGGGCCACTCTTCCAAACAGGCCAACCTACCGTAGTAATCCCAAGGAAACCAAGGAAATGCAGAGGCAAGTTTAGGAGTTGATGGCCAAAGGACACGTTCGTGAGAGCCTAAGCCCCTGTGCCGTACCAACATTGTTGGTGCCCAAGAAAGATGGAACATGGAGAATGTGCACTGATTGTCGTGCCATCAATAACATAGCAGTTAAGTATCACCATTCCATACCTCGCTTAGACAATATGCTAGATGAACTCCATAGTGATAGCTTGTTTTCTAAAATTAATCTAAAAAATGGGCATCATCATATTTGAATGAAAGAAGGCGATGAATGGAATGATGCCTTCAAAACCAAGTATGGTCTATATGAATGGCTAGTCATGCCATTCGGGTTTTCTAATGCTCCAAGTACATTTATGAGATTGATGAATCATGTATTGCGTGTTTTTCTTGGTAGATTTGTTGTTGTCTATTTTGATGACATATTAATCTAAAGTAAGTCCATGCATGATCATGAGTCACATTTGAGGGATGTGTTAGACGTGCTTAGAAAGGATAAACTATACGCTAACCTTGTCAAGTGCACCTTTTGCACGGACAACGTTGTTTTTGTTGGCTTTGTTGTAGGGAAAGATGACATTGAGGTGGACAAGGGGAAGGTAAAAGCTATTAGGGAATGGCTAACTCCTATCTACATCAGCGAGGTGAGGAGTTTTCATGGATTGGCAAGTTTCTACCGATGCTTTGTCAAGGATTGTAGCACGGTTGCTGCACCACTCATCACGGTGATCAAGAAGAACCAACCCTTCATGTGGGGCATGGAGCAAGACCAAGCGTTTGCGTTGCTCAAGGAAAGGTTACGTAGTGCACCATTACTTTCTCTACCTGATTTCACTAAAACATTTGAGGTCGAGTGTGATGCGTCGAGAATAGGTATTGGGGTTGTTTTGATGCAGGATGGAAGGCACACAGCCTACTTTAGTGAGAAGTTGAGTGGAGCCACACTGAACTATCCAACGTACGACAAATAGCTCTATGCATTGGTTCGTGCATTTGAGAATTGGCAGCATTACTGTGGCCCAAGGAGTTTGTGATCCACACGAACCACGAGTCCCTCGAACATTTGAAGAGGCAACACAAGTTGAACATGAGACACGCCAATTGGATGGAATTTGTGGAAACATTTTCGTATGTTATTAAGACAAGCAAGGTAAGGAGAATGTGGTAGTTGATGCCCTTTCTCAGAGGTACAATCTTATTACCGTACTTGATGCAAAGTTTCTTGGACTTGAGCTTATTAAATAATGGTACATGCAAAACTCTAGTTTCAAAACCATCTATAAAGCCTACGAGCATGCTACATTCCAAAAGTTTTATAGGCATGAGGGTTATCTTTTCAAAGATAACAAACTTTGCATACCTAAGTGTTCTCTATGTGACTTAATTGTTTGGGAGGCCAATGGAGCGGGACTCATGGGACACTTTGGGGTAGCAAAAACCTTAGGAGTGTTGCAATAACATTTCTATTGGCCGGGCATTAAAAAGGATGTGGAACGAATGTATGAGAGATGCATTACGTATAAAGAAGCTTGGGTTATACACACCTCTTCCCATTCCAAATGCTTCTTGGATAGACATCTCTATGGAATTTGTATTAGGATTGCCAAGATCAAAGGGAGGACGGGATTCAATATTTGTTGTGGTTGACTGCTTTTCAAAAATGGCTCATTTTATAGCGTGTCATAAAATGGATGATGCTTCTTATATTGCTCAATTGTTTTTCAAGAAAATAGTACGAATTCATGGCATGCCTACGACTATTGTATTGGATAGAGATGCAAAATTTCTAAGTTGTTTTTGGAAAACACAATGGGGCAAGCTAGGAACTTTATTACTTTTCTCCACAACATGCCACCCTCAAACGGATGGGCAGATTGAGGTTGTTAACCAAACCTTGTCAACTCTTTTGTGTGTTGTAATCTCTAAAAACCTTAGAACATGGGAGAAATGTTTGCCTCGCATAGATTTTGCATATAATAGAAGTAGGCATTTGGCTACTCAATTGTTTATGGGTTTAACCCCTTGTCACCGTTGGATCTTATTCCTTTGCCTAAAAGTGAGCATGTCAATATTGATTCGAAGAAGAAAGCTGAGATGGTGAAGGCTTTGCATGAGAGGGTTTGAGCTAACAGTGAAAAGAGGACGAGCCAATATGCCCAACAAGCCAACAAGGGAAGAAAGAAAGTGGTGTTCGAACCAGGAGATTGGGTGTGCTTGCATTTGAGAAAAGAAAGGATTCCAGAAAAAGGAGAAAATCCAATCTCTTGCCAAGAGGGGATGGACCTTTTCAAGCCTTGCAGCGCATAAATGACAACGCCTACAAACTTTACCTACCCGTTGAGTATAATGTAAGTGCATCTTTTAATGTAGTTGACTTATCATCGTTTGATGCAGATGCAGATTTCGGGACAAATCCTTTTCAAGGGAGAGAGAATGATACAACCCATATTGCATCCATGTGCAGGTAGCAACTCGAGGCAGTAAGGATGTTTTATAACTTGCAAAGAGCAAGGTTGTAACAATTCAAAGAAGGACTTGTCATGCTAATCCATGACACGTGGGTCGTGACCCCAAACCAAGCGGGCCAAGACAAATATAATTCAAAGGAGCATGGACACGATCAACACAAAAGGGCCTCAGATTGTCCATTTGATCCAACCATAAAATCAATCCAATGGATCAAGCAACATGACCCAACAAGACTTGAACATCAACAAATTGAAGTCACGACCTTTGCATGTTTTGGTCCAATTGGGATGCATGCAAAATCAAGCAAATTGAAGTCACGAATCAAAGGAACAAATGCAAAAGCCACATGATGGAAGCAATCATGAAAGCCATTCATGAGAATTGAATATACTAATTGACATGCATTAAAAGACAATACGTTATGGAAGCCATTCATGAGAATTGAAATATACTAATTGCCATGCATATAATGGCCATAGCTTCGTGTCCAAGAAGAACTCATGGTGGAGGAGCCTTTCCATCTCCAAAACGTGGAGGTTACCTCAACACATGTCAAGGCAACTTCAAGATAGGAGAACACACGACCAAGGCATGGTCTGAAGCTGTAAAGGCAATTTGTAACGTTTTGGTTTGTGTAGAGTTCGAATTTTGAACTCTATAAATAGAACAACGTATCTCTTGTTTTTT
Source organism: Pinguicula moranensis (assembly GCA_028565015.1). Classification (NCBI taxonomy): domain Eukaryota; kingdom Viridiplantae; phylum Streptophyta; class Magnoliopsida; order Lamiales; family Lentibulariaceae; genus Pinguicula; species Pinguicula moranensis. The sequence goes on along the minus strand of JAOWBN010246134.1, from coordinate 4,267 downwards.
AGCTTTGTTTTGGTTTATGACTTGTGAAATTATATCTCCATTTAGCGTTTATAAAGCTCTTTAAGACTTATCTTTCCTTGTTTTGAGAAAAGTGACATCGATTTTATGAATTCTTATTTTTTGCAGTTTGATTGAAACTAGTTTTTTCAATAGGATTCTTCAATTGGCAAATTCCTTTCCAGAAAATACGTAGGTTCGGTTCACACCTCCATTATAGGTGTTGGGTCGAATTCTCAACAAGTTTGCCATTTTTCGGTCCTGTCTTTTGAACCACCAATATTGGTATTGGGTTTAGTCATAAGTTGGCTAGGTTTATATTAGGACGGCAGAGTCCAACTGGGGTGGAACTCCTCGGGACAGCACAATCCAACTGGGGTAGGACTCCTTTGAACCATGCAAGAATCCAAATGTGCAGAGGAGTTTGGCATTTACGCCACTTATCTTTGTTTTCGACTATGCAAGAATCAAATATGTCTCAAGCCTCGAACATTTACATCAGCACTACTGGAGGAGAAGTTGATGCCAATTTTAAGTTCAACACCATCTTTTTCTCGTGGTTATGGCAGTCGTCCACCCTTCACCCACCCGTGTCTCAAATCAAGATCGAGTCGAGGAGAAAACATTTAGCAAGAGAGAGTTGAAAACTTCTAACAATGCACAAAATTTTCCGATGTTATTGGCTATGGAAAGAGAGGTTCTAACATGTTCATTTTCAACAATTGCAGCAGAGCAAACATTTAGCAAGAGAGAGTACATTCTAGACGACCGTTTTGCTTCATTGCATCTGATCAACTTGGAATATCTAACGTGATTGAATGATGGATAGCTGCAGAAAATAGATCCCAAGAACATTAACAGAACGAAGAAGATCCATTCGACACATAGAAAATTGATACAACAAGCACCACAAGTCCAATTTGCTTGGAGTGATTCACCAGGTAAGTAAGGTTAGAGAATTACGTGAATTTTGATTCATTTATTTATGTATACACAAATGATACAAAACTTAATTTTAAATGAACAAGCCCCTACCTCCCATACTTTTTTTCCTAAGAGTTCATAAGTTATAAACTTATATATATTATATAAGATATTTTATTTAATTTATAAATATATATAACAAATAATATAAATATATTTAGATAACAAATTTTTTTTAAAAATTAAAATTCATAAATTGTAAACTTATATATAAATTATACAAGATATTAAATTTAATTATAACTTTATATAACAAAAAAATAAGTAAATAAAAAAAATTAAAAATTAAAAATATTAAAAATAATAAAATTATTAGCCGTGAACCGAAGGTTGAACCGTGCCGGAACTGGATAGACCAGACCGGCGGTTGAACCGGGACCTGGCAGTCCGGTCCAGTTGAACCAACCCTGGGCAGTTCAGTCCCAGTGAAGGATTTTCGTAGACTGAAAATTGGCGGTCCTGGGAGGTCTGGTACGGTCCAATCGGATCGCCCAAGTCTACACTCCATCCCAAGAAAAAAACGAAAATAGCACGTGGGATTTTGAAAATACAAGAGCTTGTTAGGCACTGAAAAAAAATTATTTAGTGAGGATTCTCGGGTCTATGGGAAGGTAAATAAAATAATGTTATTTCATTTTATTGATATAAATATTGCAAAGATTATACTAATGTGTAAAGTTAAAATTACTATCTATTGTATATATATATATTATATATGTCATGTGTATATGTATATATGTTATATGTATGATGTGGGCAACGCAAATATTGGCAAATTCCGTCAAGTATTGGCCTCATTTACTATCGCAAGAAGAAAATTCAATAAGTACACAGGCCATCTCAAAGGCTAGTAGGAATCCACCTCGAGCCTTCACATATGGGCTCGAGGACGAACGACCTCGTGCCAACAACGAAGCCCCTCGAGGTAGGCACATATGTCCCTCAACAAGGACTTGACAGTCACCACCCACAAGTGGAGTATGTAGTTAACCATCACATCATATAAGCCCGAGGAAAAATAACCTCATACTACCTACAAGATCCTTCGAGGAAAATACATGCATCTCCCCTCCCTAAGGACTGGACAGTCGCCGCCTGGCGGGCTTATCCTCCTCGAACTGTTGACACAGAATATAACAAGCAACCACCATCGCTTACAAGTGGGGCATACAGTTAACTATCATGTCTATAACAAGATATAGATATATCCTTGTGTAAACCAAACCAAACAAAATATACCAGTAAATTCTGCCTTAAAACAGGGTTTAGGGAGGGTGAGATATATGCAGTCGTACTCCTACCTCAAAATAGATAAGGAGACTATTTTCGTAGAGACCCCCAACTCGGAAATTGAGGAAAGAAATAAAGAAAAAGAAAAAATAAAGAAAATAATAATAAATAAATAAAATATAAATAGGTAAATAAAAATAGAAAAAAAAAGTAGAAAAAAAATGCATACATAAATATTACATTGCATAAATAAATAAATAAATACCACCTGCCCTCTAGTATATCCTAACTATCTCCGCCTGTCCAAAATCACGTATGCATACACATGTCTCATATATCTCTATATATTTCTAATCGTAATATGACGTCTCCAACTCGCTCTATCAAATGTCATGTCCTCAGAGAGGTATAATCCCGCTAAATCTAATCGAATTTGTTCCTCTCGCGTCCTCCTAGGCCTCCCTCTCCCAAGCCTTCCTTCAACTTGGAGCCCTTTGACTATCTTGATGGGCTCGTTGACACGCTTTCTACATACATTTTCAAACCATCGCAATCTTCACTCTCTAAACTTGGCACTAATAGATGTGATACCTAGCGTATCCCTATAGATCTCAATTGGTATCTTATCTAACCTCATACAATCACACATTCATCTTAGCATTATCATCTTCGCCACCTCAAACTTTTGCGTATGATATATAGTCTTATAGCCCAACACTCTTACCCGTAGAGCATGACTAGTCTTATAACCATCCTACAAAAATTTTCCTTCAATTTTAGTTGGAATTTCTTATTGCATAGCACTCCAGTAGTCGATCACCATTTCGTCCATCCGACCTTAATGCGATGGATAACATCACCTTCAACATCTTCATCATTTTGTATGACATATCCTAGATATTTGAAACTATCCTTTTGTCGGAGTACTTGGTTCACAATCATAAATTCCATTCCACCTTTCTCCATTTCATTAGCGAAATTACACCCCATGTATTAAGTCTTTGAGTGACTCAGGCGTAATCCCTTGGCCTCGAATGTTACTCTCCAACGCTCCAACTTAGTGTTAACCTCCTTCTTCGTTTATGCCACTAAAACAATGTCATCGGAAAATACTCTATTTCATCCACTGGGTCCGCACACTAGTTTTCGCGCTCTCATACATATCTTGTATAACCCTCATATACATCCACGGGACCTTCTTAGTTTCTAAACATTCCCATATAACCTCTCTCAGTATATTATTATACGCCTTCTCTAGGTCTATGAAGACCATATGGAGACTCCGCTTACATTCTCAGTATTTCTCCATTAGCTGTTTGAGGAGATGGATTACTTCTACCATTGACCTCCGGGTATAAACCTAAATCGATTCTCTTTCACGTGTACTTCTCTCCATAGTCTACGTTCAATAACTATTTCCCATAATTTTATAGTATAACTCAGGAGCTTAATATCCCTGAAATTACTATATTGTTGCACGTCCCCCTTATTCTTATAGAGCGGAACTACTACGCTACTTCTCCACTCCTCTGACATCTTTCCCGTTTGTAGGATAATGTTAAAAAGAGTCGTTAGCCATTGCACCCCTATTTCTCCCAGACACATCCATACCTCAATCGGTATCTGATCCGTCCCCACCGCTTTCGCCCTTCCCGTCTTGCTAAGGGCTCCCTTCACCTTCCCTACCGATATTCATCTAACAAAGTAACAATTTGTTGGTCATTGCGCTGACTTCCCACCCCCAAGATTCTACCATAATCATGCCTCTCGTTAGACAATTTAATGAAGTATCTTTCCCACCTCTCTTTAATCTCCATCTCCGTCAAAAGGGTTTTTCCATCCTCATTCTTTATATACTTAACGATGTTAATATCCTTACTCTTCCGGGTTTGGGCTTTTGTGAGCTTTTACAAACCTTGTGCCTCTCCTTAGTATCCAATCTCCTATACATATCCTTGCAGGCCTTACTTTTAGCTTCAGCCACCTCTCTTTTCGCTGCTAACCTTACCAGCCGGTACGCCTCCTTTTGTTGCACTCTCTCTTTGTCCCCTTTGGC
>JAOWBN010246123.1:0-11829 GCA_028565015.1 Pinguicula moranensis | reverse complement strand
TTTTCGAACAAATACCCACTTGTATCCAACAGGCTTAACACCATTGGGTGTTTGAATAATGGGTTTGAAGACCTTACATTTTTCGAGCGAGCTCAGCTCTAATTCTATTACTTCTTTCCACTTTGGCCAATCATTTCGACGCCGAAATTCTTTGATGGGGTGTGGTTCTATTTCGTCTTCACATTTTGTGAGATTTAAAGCAATTTTATAAGCAAAAATATTGTCGATAACAGTTTTTTTCTATCCAAGATCTCTTCTGATAATACATAGTAAATTAAGATCTCATTGATATCAGGTACCTGATCATCTTCATTAGGTCTTCATCTAAAGCTTCATTTTCATGAAGGGGAGGTTCAAGGGAGTTATTGAATATTATATCAGCTTGAGATTGGTGATCATTATGATTCACATTTTCTAGTAGTGCTATTTTCTTCCAGGAAATTTTGTCCTTGGCACCAACAGGTCTACCACGCTTCAGGCGCTGTGTAGATTCATTTGCCGTTTTGTTGGTATTTTGTCGTTCTGGGACATCAATCCTTATAGGGGCATTGACAGCTGGTATGTGAAATTTTAAAACCAATTGGCTGTCTGTAAATACATCCGGCAACTAATTTGTGATATTCTACAAATGAATTATCCTATGAACTTCTAGTTTACATTCATTTGATCGTTGATCAAGCTGAAAATAATTTATGATTATGTCATATTATGTCTTTTCATGCTTCAGACACATGTTTTACTTCCCCTAATGATGGTAAGACAAACTCATCAAAATGGCAATCGTCAAAACATGCCAAAAAGATATCACTCGTTAGAGGTTCTAAATTTCTTAGAATCGACAGTGTTTCAAAACCAATATAAACTCCCAACTTACACTGAGGACCCATCTTGGTCCTCTGCGTTGGTACAACAGGTACATAAACCGCACAACCAAAAATTCGTAGGAATGATATGTTCAGGACTCTACCCGATATGAGCTGATAAGGGGAGTAAGGATCAAAAGAACTGGGTCTATATTTAACAAGCGATGCAACATGTATAATTCACATATCCCCATGGCAAAATTGACAATTTAGATTTAATAAGTTAGGGTCTAGCAATCAATTGTATACGTTTAATGAATGGTTTAGCTAGCCTTTTTTTCTTGATTGAATGATTTGGAAAGTGTGCTCGTAATTTAATAATTTGAGAAAATAATCTAGTAAATGCTATATTTCTACTTGAAAGTAAACAAACATGGGATCATTTGCTAGCAGCGTCAATAATGACCATGAAATATCGAAAAAGTCCACATGCAAGATGGATGTGTCCACAAATATCCCTATAAATTCTTTCAAGGAAAGAAGGTGCTACTGATCTAACATTTAATTAGGATGATTTTGTTATGAGTTTGCCCTGTGAACATATAGGGCATGACATATTTTTGTGTAGGCTTAAATCTCTAGATTTCGATGTATGTCCTAAAGAATTTTTAATAATTCGACCCATCATCGTTGATCCCAGATGCCTAAGGCGATCATGCCAAATAGAGAATGTTAAATTTATAGTAGAAATTGAATATGTTTCGAACATCCTCATGGTTGTATAATAGATCGAGAATGATTGTAATTTCTCATATGAAATTATATTCATATATTCTTTATTTCCCTCTTCTATGGTTTCAACATGAAAACCATTTAATATATCCTTGAAACTTAGTAAGTTTCGGCTGGATGTAAGGGAAAATAAAGTATTTGCAATGCTTATGTGTGTTCCATTAGGTAACACAATATTTGCTCTTCCGGATCCTTTCATAATGTTCGCATGCCAGAGATGGTGATTATGTTTACCTTATTAGTTTTTAAACTATCGAAATATTTGTCTTCTCTAAAGATTGAATGCGTCGTGGTGCTATCAACTAAACATATTTCATCACTCATATCTTTAGAGAAATGAAAGCATAAAATTAACAAAATGAGAGAATTGTCTTAAACAGGAGAAAAAAATATTATTATCTCCTGAAATGTCTAATGCATTAAAATCCAATTTTGCAAAACGTGCCATCTCTAGAACATGAAAATAGTCTAGTAAGCATGTGCACTTTATTTTTTCATCAAACAGAAAAGTTTATGCAAAAAAAATCATAAAATTTTGACTTTTCGTTATCTATTAGTGCGAAATTTATTACGTAAACGTAAAATCATTACGTAGGCACATATACTATTTCTCTCCACTTCTATCCTATGTGAGGTAGATCATGCTACGTGCTAAATCGACGAAAAATTAATATCAGTAAATAGCATTTATGCGATCATGAACTTAATTTCGGTCATTTATTTCTAAACTAATTGGCACAATTAATTTATTAGCACATAAAATATATTAAGATATTTTATTCATAATGATTTTAATTTATTCAAAACTATTCAAAATTATTAGGCGTACTATTAAACTATACCATAAATGTTGATATTTTAACATGCATTTTGGATAGTCACATTTTTTTTCAAACCAACATCTATGGGGATTTATGGCAATTAAAAGCCATTACATTTGGTTTTTAAATAAACCAAAACGTTAGCCTATTAATTACACAAATTAAGTCCAAAATTACATGAGAAAAACTATTTTTTAGATAAAATAATATATATTATTTATGCTAAAAAATAACAATTTAAAAATAGTGCAAAACTATTGTAAAATTTACTTCCCATGAATACCCCAAGGTAAGTGGAGGTATTTGATATTTCTTTCTTTCTCTCTGACACGAATCTCGAAGGTTGAGTGACAACAGCGGTTTTGATTTGACAACACAAAATATTTGTTGGATTAAGAGGTAGATGTGAGAGGGAGATTTGGATTAATATTGTAGAGTGCAACGAAAATTTATAAAGAAGAAAAAAAAAGAAGTTACCGTTTCACTCATAACTGTGTATTTTATGACGAAAATGTTTTGCAAAAGCTTCAGAATTGCGAAACCAATATAGCGCACGAAGTGGGAATTCGCACGAACGCACGAATCCGCCACGTTATCCTATTTTTCCACGTAAGCTTCAAATTACGTTCGATCGATTCAAGCAATTTTTGTGCTGAGTTTCTGCCCTCGACGCCGCCGTCGTGTTTCCGACCCAAATTTTTGGTCCACTCAGATGCGGGGGGTTCAGGAGGGCGCCGTAGCCTGATGAAACCACAACAACAATCTATGAAACCAACAAACTTACAGTAAGTAGGACCCTCAATAGCTCCCTCGATATTGTAAAAAGATGACTACAGGCCAGGAATCAAGGATCCTGCAGTTGAAAAATGGATATCAAGAGAGTGCGGGCGACGGTTGCTTTCGTTGCTTTGCGGCGTCGCCCAATTTTTGAATGTCTGAAGAAGTGCGAATTCGTACCTTACCCTACCTCCTCGACGGATGAGATGACTGAAGAACCGCGACGGCTTGCGGGCGACGCGGTTTTTTTCGGCAGGATGTCGTCGGCTCGTTTGGAAAGTCTCTCGGCAGAATGGCGCTCGTTCTTTGGGCCCAAATTCGATCGATCGAATCGAAGGGCGCCAAGCAAAAAAAAAATTGGGCAGCAAAATAGGATGACGTGGCGAATTCGTGCGAATTCACACTTAGTGCGCTATACCGCGACTGTCATAATTGCAAAATGGATTCCAAAATCTTTGGGATTCCCAGTTGATGTAAAAGCTTGAGAAAGAGACAATTATGTACAAATGCAGACAAGATTGATTAGACTATACCAAAATATTGGACTTTGGACGTTGATTTGGTCACACAAACATTTATTTAACGGCACGCCCGTTAGTTCAGTGGTGCATGAGATCGTCGACTCTCAGGGCTTGCTTAAAGGTCGAGAGATCGATTCCCAGTGGAAAAGTATCTGGCATCATTATTCGGGATTAGTCGGAGGGTCCACTAGGCTCCGAAGGATACCTAGGTAGGTACTGGTCAAAGGCTGGTTACAGAATTTGAACGGGTTTCGGCTCGGTAGCCTGAACAGCTGGTCTCGGTAGATCCATGGATTTGAAAGAAGCGGCTGCTGTGGACCCCATTACTTATCAAAAAATAAAATAAATAATGGGTAGTAATCTGAATTAAATGTACTATTGGGCCATTAGATACTAATGGGTACATATCGACCCATTAGGTACTAATGGACACTGTATTCTTTAATTCTTTTATAATAAATTTCTTAACCAAAAAAATTTATACATGGGTGGGCTGCAAATGGTAGGGCATTGTGATGTTATTCAACATTGGATACAACACATGGTGTGTGTGTGTGTGTGTGTGTGTGTGTGTGTGTAAGGTTTCACCCCTGGAGAAAAAAGGTGTATGGAATGCTATTTGGCAGTGTGTGTTGGCAGGCATGGCTGGTAAGAAACAAATGCATATATTGTTTTTTTTATATAAAAAGTGATTGTATTAAAAACTATGTATATGGGCACCAATAGTGCATATACAACATGATATATACGTCCAAGTTTTTGCTTTGTTTCTCCTCTTAGCTTGTGCTCTATTTATTATATGTTAAACACAAACTCGACTCCCTTATACACTCACCTATCCCCATTGCTGTATGGATCAGTTTGTTGGCCTTGAGGATGGTCCATGATTTCACTTGTATTGCTTCCACCAAGTCAGATGTTTCAATTGACATCTGCTGAAAGATTTTTGTTATTTCGTGCGTGCCATATCGTCCAACATATGACTTACCATAGGAGATTCCAAAGACGTTGGTTCCATGGTCTGTATGCTAGACTAGAAAACTACATCAAGTGTTGTTCAATCTGCCTGCGAGCAACTGTGGTGACGCCCAACCAAGTGCATCACTTTGACCATATGGTGCAGGCCATCGGGCATGTTATGAAGAGGTGTTCTGCTGTTTCTTGTGTAGCTTCACATAGAGGACAAGTATGGTTTGCCTAATCTAATGGGATACCTTGTTTCATCAGGTTATCTTTCGTTGGAAGGCGGTCTTGTAATAATTTCCAAGTGAATGCTTGGATCTTGGTGGGTAGCAGCTTGTTCCAAGCTACTTTTGTACTAATCTGGGTTTCCTCTGCTCTCCACTCATCTTGCATTAGCTCATGATACACGAATTTGGTTTCATATGCATCAAATGGGGCTGAGCACCATTTCCAGTGGTCTTGAGCAGTCGTGGGAGGTTCTGCTTGCAGCAGTAACTGCTTCAATTCCTCAAGTTTTATCAGCTCCCAGTCTTGCATATTGGTTATCCAAGTCCACCACCAGTGCCAAGTCTAGCCATCATAAAATCCTTCCTCCTCTACCGTAGTTGTTTCGTCCCTAGCACTAGCAGCAGGTATAAACGTGCACAGCGTAACTTGAAGCTCGCATCTCTGGGCCATTTGTCATTCCAAAAGCTGGTATTCCAGCCATTGCCAACAGCTCTTTGTATATGCATTCTAAACCAACTAGGAGCAGAGGAATAAAAGTATTAGGAATTCCAAATTCCGAATTCTCTTTGTATATGCGTTATAAGAATTTGGAATTCGTAGGGTCCTTCTATGTTCTTGATTCCAAGCCCTCATCTATCAAGCAACACACCTTTTTCCAGCTTATCCAAGCAATCTTCCTTGGCCTTGTTGTTTGTTCTTCCCAAAGGAATTTGTGTTGCAGTTGTTGTATCTTTTTTATCACTCTCTTTGGCGTTGGAAATAGTGAGAGATAATAGAGTGAGAGATTGATTAAGACTGTTGTAAGCAACACAATTTTTCCACCTAATGAGACAAATCTCTTTTCCTAGCCTGTGAGATGTTTCTCAATCAAGTTCAATATAGGCTCCCTTGTTTGGAATTTCCATGGGTTCACACCAATGGAGATTCCCAAGTATTTGATGGGCAGCACCCCCGTGGCGCAGTTGAGAACCTGTGACTTATCCACTAAGTCAACAGCTAAAACATTAACTGTGTAGAGTGTGCTCTTCATGAACTTCACCTCGAGTCCTGAACAGAGCTCAAATAATCTCATGATGCGCTTATAGGTTATCAAATCTTCTATAGTTCCATCTCCAAAGAAGAGCGTATCATCAACAAACTACTGATGAGTTGTGCTATTGGAATTTCTCCCAATAAAGAAGAGCGTATCCTTGAACTTCTCCCAATAGTGGATCATTTGATATTGTGTTCATAATGAAGTTGTGCAACAGAGAACACACCATGCTAGCATTATTCTTGACTGTTTCCTAAGGGGGTAAAAGGTGGGATTCCGCAACACCGCAAATTGCTTCTTTAGAATACCAAATTTCCTCTCTATAATATTTCGCGTCGAGGCATGCCTCATATTGAAAATCTATTGCATGTTATAAGGTCTCTTATGTTCGAGCCCTCATTCATTTAAATGATTTCTAGTGGATCTATATGGTGTGAGGAATCCATTGAAGTTCATGTATCCATCGTCACACAAGTAGTAACAAACTGCCATAATCGGTTTTGAATACCAGTTTAGTTTAAGGTTTGACTTACTGTAATAAGAATATAATACGTATTGTCAAATAAAGCGATTTACATACCATGGGGTACTTTAAGGCCTGTGGTCCGGCTCAAAGCATCTTTCAGAACCCATGCATCTGCTACTGAAACTCCCCAACCAGCGAGCATGTATACAAATTTGCTATTAGTGTCACAAACCCCAAGTACATTGGTGGCTAATGAACCTTTCCTAGTCCTGTACCAGTTCTGGTCTTCAACATGTGCATATATTGGTATGTATGTCCCATCTAAAGCCCTCAAGCATCCCTTACACACGAAGACAATGATATGTCAACACTCATTCAGTTGTAAGCATTGTTAAAGGATAACATGGACATTGTGGTTACCTGAAGACAATCCACCGCCTGTCACTGCACTTGTAGTCTATAGTCTTTGGGGACACTAGGAATCTATTCTTTAGTTTGATCATGGTTCTAAGCACCTCATTGAAGGCCACACTTATTATTTTCCCGCTCCTCTGAATATCTATTTGAAGTATACTATTCTTATGGTGGTGGGCTAATGTACGAAGGAAAATGACAGTCTTCTCTTGAACTGAAACATACTGATCATCTTTGAGCCCACCCTCGACTCTTAGGATCCTACAAAGCTCTGTGAAGGCTATCTTGTGCATCTTGAGATTGTTGAAACAATCTTTGTTATTTCCATGGATTAGTCTTTCCAGAAATGTCATTTGTTCATATATCTTATCTAGAATCAAGTACTTAAGTGTAACATTGCGCTTAGGTTTTCATTGTGCTTTCTTATACTCTCTTACCTCACCAATCCGACAAGGACCAACAAAACAATCCTCAACATATTGAAGAAGACAAATAATTATCTTGGGTCCATGATGCTATGAAACAGAAAACCCAAATACATAACAAAACCACGAATGTAATACAATATAGTAAATGGAACAAAAAACCCAACATAAGAAAAAAAATAGTTTAATTGCACTGAAATCTCGACAATAACCAACATTGAAAATACAAAATCCATGATTAATAGAACAAAAAACCTCAACATTGAAATCTCAATAGTAACTAACACTGAAATACAAAATCCACTTTTAATGAAATAGGAAAACCCAACACTAAAATGTCAACAGTAACCAACACTGAAAAACAAAATCCATGGTTAATGCAATGAAAACCCCTAACATAGGAAATCTCAGGAGTAACCAACAATGAAATACAATTTTTTTTCCAAATATATAATCGTAAACAACTTCAAAAATTGTGTAAACATACTCCAATACAAACATATCGCCAAAAGCAACTGCATGCAAGCACACCAGCGTAAGAGCTACAATCCCAGTTCGGGCAAATCTTCTATAAAACCCTAGATTTACAAATATGCAACCAAAAAATATGAATTCACACCACTGACCGTGTATTATGATACAAATCTTAAAAATAATTTACCCTTTCCGTCGAGAAGCATATGGCTGTGCAAGGCTGTTGGTGTGGTAGTTGCTCAGCCATGTAAGCCCAAATCTTCGTGAAATGTCAGTGCAGACGAACGGCTATGAACCTGCAAGATTCTTGTGTTAAGATTGTGAAAAGCTAAATGAAGTGGCTGGTGGGAGTTGGAGATGGACATGTGAAAATATCGATTATAGAATGATATATAAGGGGTGGCATTTTTATGTAAATTACGATGAAATGAAGGTTAAAAAAATAAGGATAACCGGATAACTTGGGTCATTTTCAATACACACATTGATGTCTGGATTGGTAATCAGGGGTAATTTGGCTAGGGCCAATTTGGTAACATGACAACTTTTATCTTGCTTTGGGGATTACTTTCCTCTTCCTGTTGAAATCTGTAATATGGCTACTGTTTGGTACACACCATTTCATGGTGTTAGGATTAAAATTCAGGAGGATTGCACGGGATTAACCCTTAGGCTGCGTTTGGTAGCCGGATAACAGTTGTCCGGCTTCGCGGACAACTGTGGGATTTGTACGGTATGATTTGTGTAACCAGGCATTTGGTACCGGTTTTGTGGGACAACGCAAAGACAGGATTTAGCAGGGTAAAACGTCTGTCCGTGTTTGGTAGTAACGGATAACTGATGGATTACTCCGGTCAGATTTACTATTACAGTGGAAATTCCCAAATTGGCCTTGACTGCATCCTTGTCGACACGAAATGCCAATTTCATCCGATTTCCAATTTCTGGAACCCTAATTTTTTCTCCAAATCCAGGAAAATCCGAATGGGAGATTTACCAGGAGAATTCGCCGCCCAGTTGTCGCTGCCTCCCGCCGTGAGACGTCATCTGGTGAAGCCGCCAACCCAATTTTCCTTGCGCATGTATGCGCGTGCATACAAAGAGAGCACTCGGCCACCCGTGAATCGCCCAATTCCGGCCACGGCGGTATTGCCTACACCACCTGAACGCTCAACCGGAGACGTTGAAGATGATCCAATCATCATTGATGGCGTAGATCCAGTTCCAATTGTACATCGCAGAGAATTTCCAGCGGCACGTTCCGCTTCTTGCATCATGAACGAATATTTCACTTAAAATGTGAAATAGAATTTCTGTTTGGATTCGCACGATTATGTATTGGCTAATCTGATAATTATGCTCTATCGTTAACATCTATCTCCACTGGATGGATTTATCTTTGCCGGTTGAGTTCATCCTTGATAATCCAAGCATTATTGTTAATAGTAATTGTTTATGTTGATGCAATTAGATTTGAAGTAGCAGTAGTCTGTGTTAGTAGTAATTGTTTACGTTGAGTTTGCTTTGGTTTGGCTTAAAATGAGTTGTTTTTCGTTGGGAGCAAGACAGGACTCTGTTGATTTTATAAAGCATGTTTTTCGTTGCCCATGTTTAACATTCTTTGCAAAATAGGTATAAAAGCATGTAACTTCATATTATAGGTAATTGAAGACTGTGTTTTGTGGTATAAAAGCATGTAACTTCATATTATAGGTAACAGATGCTGCTATTCCGAATCCTATGAGGAATAGAATAAGGCATCTTACCGATTATTCCCTCTGTCTTCTCTTGTTCGATCTATGAGTTATAGTTCTTAACCTTATTATTTGTGTTCTTACAGCTTGCTTCTTCAATCAAGGAGTTACTGAGTATTGTTGCCTTCACATTTATATAGTTTCCCCTTTTGGTACTCTTGCCATTACAGATTATACTGAGTGTTGATGGCTTCCCTGTCATTGCTTTTGTTTATACTAATGCAATTGAGACTTTTGTTTATGCTGAACACAACAAAAATTATCAGTTGATTCACATTATCAGTTGTCCATTTGATATTACCAATTGCCATTACAAGTTTACATAGCATGAGGCAGATCAGTTTGTCTCGGCTTGCAAAAGAACAAACCCTTTTTGGCATATACTTTGTCTTAACATGAAAACATCAGTCTCCAACTATCTACAAAAGAACAAACCTTTTTTGGCATATACTTTGTCTTAACATGAAAACATCTACAAAAGCACAAATGCATTTTGAGATTAACGAACTATTCATCAATCCACATGAGCAGAAACTCCAAAACAAACTATTCATAACAAAACAAACTATTCAACTCCAAAACAAACATCACCACTAGTCCATCAATCCCAATAAGCCTGGGTTCATAACTTCCACAATTATTATATGAGTGCAGGTAGAGCTGGGGAGATTCTCTGGATTGAGACCGGGACTGGACTGGTTCAAACGCCTGGTGGGGGATCTACTGTTCCGTTTTTAGTTTTGGTTGATAGGTTCCTGTAACGGTTTAATCGTCAGTTCATAAGGATTCGCGGCTAGTTTATTTTTTTAGTTAGTATTTTAAGTTATTTTTTAATTATTTTTTTGGATATTTATCAAAATATATACAGTAACGCAACTAAATAAAATATGTTATACAATTTATATATTTATAATTTATAAACTATATATATAACCAAAAATTCTAAACTTTAATTTATAAAATTATTGAAAAAAATGGGGAATGATGAGCTTAAATTTAATTATAAATGAATTAATATTTAAAGTATAATTTATATATAACCTTATAAATTATGAACCCTATATATATAAGCGCAAACCTTAAAAAGACTAAAACCTACAACTACATATATATAAATAAATTTTAATTCATAATTTATATATATATAAGTTTATAAATTATGAATTATATACAACCTTAAACTCTATAACTATATATACTACAAATTTATAATCCTAAACTTATATATAAACTATATAAATATATAACCCTGAACTTATAAATTTTTATTTATATACTATAAACTTATTACCTTAAATTTATAAAGGTTTTTAAAAAAATAAAAATTGGTGTAAATGACATGAATAGGTGAGTGTGGTATTTACAAATATTTAAAAAAAATAATCAAAATGGCAGTCCAACGGCAAAAAACAAATATCTTTTCAAAATATATATATTTTAAATTCGGTCCAACCATCGATCCAGTCCAACAACCATTTTTTCTTTTATTAAAACCAATTCTTGGCCGATTATGGCGGTCCAAGGATGGGGGAGGACCACCGGTCCTAGTTTTGTAAAATTCAGAACCGAGATCGGACCCGCCGAACAACCGATACGGTCCCGATTCGATCCGCGGTTCATTTTGGCCACAGAGGATTGCAACATCTCATTTGTTAATAGTTTGCTAAAATCTATGTTAATTATACTGTAACTAATTTATTTATTAATTTCTTGCACATTTTATGCATTTTTCAAAAACACAAAATTATTACTTTCTGATTCGGTGAAGAACGAATGAAGGCGATGATCTGAATGCTGAGATGCTTTGTGATCTACTATGATGCTAGGTGAACCGTGTACCAGATCACACTTAGCTATAACTGATGAGTAGTATAAGGTGAATATTAGGATTTCAGATCTATCCCAAATTGGTCTATAGCCTTTCGACTGAGTAGGATAGTAATAATTGCATTTCCATTACTTGTAAATTCTGTAAATATTATTATCAATGAAATTTGGCTTATCAAAAAAATTTTATTACTTTCATAGTGACTACAAATGAACTTTTAAATGAGTTGGCACGGTAATTAATTAATCAATTCCTAAAATCCAACCACTCTTATTTTTAAGTTATCAATTAGTTTGCCGTATCTCAGTTGTCAACAAGAACTTAGATACTTGCTCCTCCGCACAATTCTAGTAGCTTTAAGTTCGTAATCATCAACTAATGTCTTACATAACATGAAGAATACATGTTTCTTCATCCTCAAATTTTATAACAACGACGATCATTTTCACAGTTTAATATGTTCAATAAGTTTGCCTAACCACTGAATGACCTAGTGTGAGAGTGTTATCTGATTAGAAACCTGTCATAAT
>JAOWBN010246113.1:0-11830 GCA_028565015.1 Pinguicula moranensis | reverse complement strand
GTCTTTTTGCAGAAAGTCATGTATTGCTGATGGGAGATCTCCATGCGCTGAGAAGATAGAATCTTGATTCGAAGCTCCCTATTTTTACAGGTAATCCACTGTAGCATTGGCCTCCCTATAGCATTGTTTGATTGTAATGTTTTGAAACTTCCTTAGGATTTGTTTGATCCGATTGATTTGCATTCTGATCCGCCATGGTTGGGTCTTGTTGGTGGTTAAAGAATCCACTAGGGTAGTTGAGTCCGTCTCCACCTCCACTTGCAGGAATCCATGAGAATTGCAAAGTTGTATACCAAAAAGTAAGGCATTAGTCTCGGCCTCAATACTTGAACATTGAATGTATTTGTTAGAAAAGGCCATAATCATGTTACCTTGTGAGTTTCGTAGGATTCCTCCTCCTCCAGCTGCTGAATCTAACGAGCTTCCATCTGTATTGAGTTTGATGTAAGGTGGAGTAGGAGGAATCCATTTCACTTAAATATTGGGCTGTTGGTGTCCAGGTGGTAGAGTTATATGCAATTCATTCATCACATGTTGAAGCTGAGTCTGCATAGGCATATATGTTGTTGTGTTGCCAAGAATGTCCTGTAGGAGTCTTGTAGCTTATTTTATGACCAGACCGAATACTGGAGAGGAGGAATCAAACCTCATTTGGCATCTAAACTTCCACACTTACCAGCATATAATTATAGGGATGAGCCTTCTTATGTACTGTGTGAAGGCGTTGGCCTAGGGAGATAACCAAGCTTCCAATCGGGATCTTAGGTCTGTCTGAGATGGTTGAATATTGAGATTTTTTTTCAAAGTGTTTCCAGACCATAGTCGCTAGCACTCCCTCAGAGTGCATGTGGCTAGATGTTTCAATAAATCCTGAGGTTAGATAGCAGGAGCAACGTGAGGCCATGGAAATGCCTCCCAGTCTAACTGCAAAATCTACTGGAACTATCTTGTGGAAGATTTTCCACATGTGAATACTGATTTTGAGTGAGAAGTTCTTATCCCACATCCAGGTGAAGTCCACTATTGGGGCAGATCTTTGCTGGATTAGTTCCCATGTTGATTTGACAGAAAAGTGGCCATTGTGTGTAGGAGTCCATATGCTGATATCCTTGCCTTTTTCTATAGGTGTCTCCTTGATGACTTGCAGTGTTTGGGTATCCTTAACTCCTTGCAACTTCACTATATCCCACTGGTGGTTCAGTATGAAGTCTTGCACCTTTAGCTTCAGGTTTGTAGGGGTTGTGATTTATCCCATGACTGTGTCCCGAGACCATTTGTCCCACCAAAAATTACAGTCAACTGCACCAATAAACCATAATGTGTTGGCTAACATAATCTCTTGTACTTCTATCATTATTTTCCAGCAATGGGAGTGTGTCATTCTAGTTGGAGCTATGGTTGGGTCTTTGCCTCTGCAATATTTCTTGCGCCCATAGGCTTTCACCTTGTCTGAGAACCCACCATAGTTTCATTCCAAATGCTACGGAGATTTCTTTAATCCGTCTGCATCCAAGTCCTTCTGTCAGGGGAAGGCAAATTTGTTTCCATGTCTTCTAGTGTAACTTTTTATGATTGTCCCTCCAGCCCCAGTAAAAATCAGAGAGGATGGCTTCAATCTTGAGGTGGATCCAAGATGATGGTTTGAGCACCATGATTTGATAAATAGGGATACTTGTGAGGATGTGTTTGATGAGTGTGAGCCGCCTTACATTGGATAGATAGGATGCACTCCACCCATTTAGTTTGAGTTTTATCTTGAGGAGCAGATGGGAGAATAAGTCTCTTGTTTTCCTTCCGTAATACAGTGGCACTCCAAGATATGTTACTGGTAGAGGGATGTAGTGGTAGCCTGCCCATTGTTGTATAAGGACCTTCCTAGCTGCTGGCGTTTTGGCTGAGACAATAAAGTTGCTTTTGCTTGCATTTACTAATTGTCCAGAGCATGCCACGTATATCTTGAGTAATTTTATCACTACATCCAGAGCTCTTTTGGTGCCTCTTGTAAAAATAATCACATCATCTGCATAAGCAAGATGTGATATAAGGGGGCAACCAATTGGAACACTATATGCATATGATGGAGTTTGTGCCATTAGTTGATTCAGTACACGGCTTAGGACTTCTGCTCCAATAATGAATAAGGTTGGGGGATAGGGGATCCCCTTGTCTGAGGCCTCCAGTAGATTTGAAGAAGCCATGTGTTTCCCCATTGACCAGTATGGAGATGTCGCAATCTGAAATAACTCTCCATATCATATCTATGAATTTTTCTGCAAAACCGAAGGTCCTCAGTACATTTATGAGATAAAGCCATGATACCCAGTCAAATACCTTTGCCATATCTAGCTTCAAAGCCACATTGTGACCTCCCTGTGGTTTTTTTAGATAGTGCATCCTCTCTTGTGCTAGAAGGATGTTATAAAATATATTTCTACCCTTGAAAAAACCACTTTGAGCAGGAGAGATGATCACTGGAAGTGTTCGGTTCAGTTGGACTACTAAGAGTTTAGTAATGTAATTACATAGGTTGATTGGCATGTAGTCTGAGTAGCAGGTTGCCGGCTGTGTTTTTGGAATTAGGCATATCAGTGTGCTTGTGAAATATCCTGGTAGTTCTCTTCCTGCAAAAAAAGTAGTGATAGCTTTGTGTATATCATGTTGTATAATGTCCCAACAAGAGGTAAAGAAGGCACTTGAGAAGCCATCCGGTCCTGGTGAGCTATCTCTGCTCATGGAGTGTACTGTGAGCTTTACTTCTTCCAGGTCAGGCCATCTGCATAAATCCTCATTCATGGAGTCAGTGATCAATTTAGGAAGGAGGTGGAGTAATGTATCATCCGGGCTTTGTGGTATTGCAGTAAGCTGTTGGGTAAAGTGGTCAATTAAACACTGAGTGATGTCTGATTGTTTTTGCACCCATGTCCCCTGTGAGGTCTTCAGTCTGTTAATGTAAGATTTTTGTTTCGCCAGAGTTACTGACTTATGGAAGAAGGCCGTGTTATTGTCTCCTTCCTTTAACCATTTTACCGTGGATTTTTGTCTCCAGAAGATTTCTTCAGCAATAAGTAGTTTGGTGTATTCTGCTTTAGCTTTGGATTAATAATGTTTGGCAATGGAGAAGAAGCATCATGAGGCCTGCTGAATTGGTAGAGTTGGATGCACTGGTGACAGTGCTGCAGGACATCACTCTTGATTTCTTGATCAGAGATAGATACCGCTTCCAAGGAAATGCAGATAGTGACTACACAATGAAGAGTGCCTATGAGCGTATCACCTCATTCTCTCGTCCTCTCTACTCCATTCATGAAGTAAATGGACTCAGACGAGTGTGAAACACTTTCACACCGAGGAAAGTCATGATCTTCAACTGGAGATTGCTGCAAAATTCCATACCAGTCAAACAAGTGCTCCTGCACAGACACATTACACAACCAAGCTCACATGACAAGTGCCCACTGTGTAAATTGCACCCTAAAATTGTCCAACACTTATTTCTTGAATGCTCCATATCCTTGCAGCTATGGTCCAGAATCCTATCATGGTTGCAGAAAGAGGGGATAGTCATGAATACAACTGTCGCAAATCTATACACTTTCCTAGGACTAAAACCGTCTAGAGCCAACAAAGATGTCTGGATATCAATCTGGCTAGCCACAACCTGGTTCCTATGGAAAGCCAAGAACCAAACTCACTTTCAAAGTAAGGATATACAGGTGGATAACGTCCTGTAAATCATACAAAAAGCTACCTGGAACTGGATAAAGGCTAAAGCCCCTCTTTCCCATATTCCTTAACTGACTGGTTGCTCAATCTCACATCCTGCATTGAGTTTTAATGTGTCTAGTACTATGACATTTGAAGCAGGTATGGACAGTTAAGCCCATTGGCACATTGCTCAAAAACTACGAGCATGAAGCAAACTAACCAACAGGAGGAACACATTTCCAAAATCACTCCACAGCAGATCAGGAAATGTCCCTAAAACTTTACTTGCTCAACATCTTGCGATGCACTTACTCCCTTCACTGTGTCATGATGGTACAGGTACAGGTGAAGAATCACAAAAAAACCATACAGCACCCATATATGACATATTGAGTACCCTAAATCTGATGCAAGGAAATCTACCACACTACCTACTCAATCTAACTCAGAATCTTGTGGAGTATAGGTGGAGTCCTCTGTACCATGATCTTAAACCGTGGCTTACCCCCTGCCAGTTCATTAAATAATGTGTACCACTGCTTATCAAATGTAGAAACATAATGCCATTCAGCTTCGAAAGCCTACTCCTGCGCCAAGTACTTTATCTACTCATGCTAAGTGGAACTGAAATCCTACCTTGTTTCATTCCAGGGATAACCCATCAAGCTTTACTCAGCTGTGTACCAATATCCTAAATAAAAATGGAAATTGATAAGTTAACATTCATGGCGTTCAGCTTTGATGAAGACAACTGATATGATGATGGCCATGAACTGTATGCTGAGATGCTTTGTAATCTTCTATGAAGTTAGGGGAGTCATGGACCAGCACTACCCTTTGGCTACAAAGGGGAGGAGGGATGTAATACTTACAAAGAGTATTGAGAAATTAGGTAGTTGGATGTATGCCTACTAGGCCTGTATAGGCACTCTGTCCTCTATTGCATTGTTTTTTCGTATGTACACTTTTATGTATAAACATTGTATATAATTTCTGTGAATGAAATTTGGCTTAACCAAAAAAACAAAATCAAGTTTCTACGTTTATGTTCATTTGTGTGAATTTTGTGCATAATAATTTAGGTAGTCCCGCTGGAATCAACTCTTAACACCAAACACTCCCTGTGGGATTTACCACTATTTTCACTTACACAACTACAACCGTATACTTGCGGTAAAGTGAGTGTTTTTAGGTAATTAAACTTGGATTTGTGTTTAAATTCATTATGCCTAAAATAAACAAGTTTTGGAGCCGCTGCTGGGGAGTAGCACGGTTGTTCTTAGTTGCTAGAAAGTGTGATTTTCGTTTTTTTAGGTGTAGGCAAACCCGATCTCAAGGGCCACCACAATTTGGATTACTTGAAAGACATAGAAGATTGCCAAGAGGAAGGAAATTAGAAAAGGCAGTGACACAAAGGACCCTAGTGGTTGTTGATAATCCCTTATACGTTCCTACAATGGAAGGTGGCCGAGGTGACAACCAAGAACAAAATGGTTTGAACAACCAACAAGCAGGCAATCTCATGTACTCCATGTGCTTGCGCCAGTTCCTTCACCCAGACCCAGAGTATTGGGGGACTTATTTGAGATAACATTTGATCAAATACAACGATTTGGAGTTGTATATGATGAGAGCTTTCAAATCCCTCCGCAGCTAATTAACCTTATTTAGAATGCGGTCATTTTCAGGGATACGAGCATGAGTACCCTAATGCTCACATAAATACTTTCCCCACTCTTAGCAAAACGTATAGACTACAAGGTATGTCATAGGATACTGTGCGAAAGATTCTCTTCCCATTTTCCTTGCAAGAACAAGCACATTGGTTTGACTTGATAATGGGTTTTAACTTGGAACGAGGAAATCAGAAAGAAGTTTCTGCTCAAGTACATCCAACCCTCAAAAGTGGAGAAGCTTCATATGGAAGTCTTGCAATTCCAGCAATTTCAAGAGTTGTTGAGGATGTATCCTAACCATGGCCTAGAGAATGGAAGAGCTTTGGAGGTTTTATTCAAGGGACTAATCATTGAGGCCATGGAAATGGTGAATGCATGTGTTGGAGGAACTTTGAAAGACAAATTCACCAAGTTGGTAGAGAATCAATACTCGTGGCCCCATGGAGATTGCCGCCCAAGAAACCAGCCATGGGAGGAGCTATTGATGTAGATCGTCTCACCAATCTTGAGGCACAGATTCAGAAGTTGGCTAGGGGTTTCAACAACTTTCAGCTAGCTGTGGAGTTTGCCTAGGGGATCATCACACTAATAAGTGTCATCTAATCAAGGAATCGATCAATTGCATCAATGATCGTCGTCCCAATTTTAACTAGGGTCCAAACTTCAATCAAACTGGTAACTGGAGAGCCTTGAGAGAAGGATGGAGAGATGGAAATCAAGGCAATTATTCTTAGGGAGGATCATCAAACCAATGGAGACCAAACATGCTCCACCTGGTTTTGGAAAGACAAAGAAAGAAGAGAAGAAGCCCTCATTTAAAGATAACATGATGAAGTACATGAGCAAGGTGGATGCTACCTTGAGCAGACTTGATGAGAGGAATGCTAATAAGAGGAATTTAGAGATGCAAGTTGAATCGCCTAATCAATCCACCAAAGACAGCAAGGCTTACTCCCTAGTGATATCATCCCCAATCCAAAAAGGAAAGACTGTAAGGTCGTAACTCTGAGAAATGGAAAGGAAGTCGGATCATATGATCAATAGAATAATGCAAAAACCGAATACCATGAAAAGGAAGATGATGACTCGGGTTCAGAAAAAGTTGAGGCTACACCAAATCAAGGAGAGGAGAAGAATGATGAAACAAATAAAGTACCACACCACACCCCATCCCCGTGGTGCATGAGTATGTTCCACCACCTCCGTTTCCTTCAAGGGGTCATAAAAAGATCAACAAGGAATGATACTTCAAAGGATGCTTGGAAATATTTCACAAGATTAATGTTAATATTCCCTTAGACGACTTGATTACAAATATTCGCAAGTATTCCAAGTTCATCAAGACCTTGTCACCAATAATGAAAATATTCAAGAAGAGGGGATTGTGCCACTTAGTATGAACTGCTGCTACATTATTCAAGCTAGTATTCCTGTCAAGGTGAAGGATCCCGGGAGTTGCACCATTTCATGTGAAATTGGGATTCGACACTTTTCCAGAGCATTGTTAGATCAAGGATCCGGGATTAGCCCAATTCCCCTCACTACCACCAAGTCTTTAGAGTTGGTAAAGAAAATAGACCCAATCAACAATATTCTACAACTGGCAGATCGTTTGATTATTAAGCCTACTGGGATCAATGAAGATGTGTTAGTGAAAGTAGGCAAGTTTGTCCTTCCTGTGAATTTTATTATCCATGACATGAAATAAGATGCTGAAATTCCCATTATGTTTGGGAAACCATTCCTGGCCACTGGAGATGTCCACCTTGGGGTCAAGAACAATACTGTTACTTTTAGGGTAAATGGTGAAGGATGGACCTTCAATGTTGTCAAAGCAATGAGATACCCCAAGGAAGTAAACTCTTGTTTTGTTTTTAGACAAGTGTATCTTGGAAGAATCTGACTACAATTCATCCACTAAAGAGGATGAAGGTCTTGATCAACTTGACTCCTCAATTTCTCAAGAAGTTGAGAATATGGTTGAAGGTTGTCACTTGGACGACTCTATTCTTGGAATTACCAATGGATTTATGGAGACCATTGATAGGAGTCCATTGGTCAAGCATATCAGAAATGAAAACTTGAAAACTTCCATCATGGTTCCACCTGAGCTAGAGTTAAAGCCACTACCTGCAAATATGAAGTATGCCTTTCGGTGTGCGAATAAGACATTACCCGTAGTTATCTCATCTTCACTTGAGCCTCGGCAAGATTAAAAACTCTTAGATTTGCTGAGGAATCACAAGCCAGCTATTGGGTGGACAATTGCCGACATCAAAGGCATAAGTCCACAATGTGCAAGCACAAATTAATTTTGAAGAGAATGTAAAACCAGTGGCAGACATATAAAGGAGGCTCAACCCTATGATGAAAGAAGTTGTGAGTAGACGGAAGTCATTAAACTTCTTGACTTTAGCATGATCTATCCGATTTTTGGATAGTAAATGGGTGAGTCTAGTGCAGTGCATACCAAAGAAAGGAGGAATTACAGTGGTGAAAATGACTCACAAGAGCTAGTGGCCACCCCTAGTGGTAATTCTTGGAGTGTACGCATGGATTACAGAAAATTAAATAGTGACACTTGGAAAGACCACTTCCCTCTCCCATTCTTGGATCAACTCTTCAAATGTCCTTAGATGGATACTCAGGCTACAATTAGATAGTCATAGTGTCACAAGACCAAGAAAAGACTACTTTCACCTGTCCTTTTCGCAGTTTTTTCATCAGGCAATGACTTTCGCTTATGTAATACACCTGCGACTTTTCAAAGTTGTATGATGACCATCTTTAATCACATCGTGGAAGACATTATAGAGGTGTTTATGGACAATTTCCTTGTCTTTGGATCATCCTTTGAGCTATGCCTTGGGAATTTGGGAAGGGTACTCCAGATATGTGAAGAGTCAAATCTGGTTCTCAATTGGGAAAGATGTCAATTAATGGTGCAGGAAGGCATAGTCTTAGGTTACAAAATTTATTCTCGTGGCATAGAGGTAGATAAGACAAAGATAGATTTCATCGCTAAATTGCCCTTCCCATCAAATCCTATGGGCATCATAAGCTTCTTGGGGCACGCCGGGTTCCACAGAAGATTCATGAAGGTCTTCTCAAAAGTGGCCAAGCCGATTATGGCATGTGTTCAAACTCGTCTTCAATTGCAGCGTGTCGACATGTTTTCTGGATGCTTGTTACTGTCAACTTCAATTTGTTGTGGCATGATTCATTAGCCATGAAAGAATTCTACAAATTGACATGATCAATTTGTTCCTATTTAGCATGTTCCTGTTAAGGTTGTTGGTCTTCTTGCAGCGTGTTCCAAGAGTTTGATTGGTTGCGGTGTCGGCCAATTGTGTCGATTGATTGATGACTAGGTTGTTATGCGCGGGATTTCCTCTAGGCATATTGCATCGAGGTGGAGGATTCTAAGGAAGGTTGTTCCTACGCCTCCGGTTCGGAGGTCTTGTCTAGGTGTAGTTGTGTGCTTGTACGCTATTCTCCTAGGTAATTTCCCTAACCCAATCCTACAAATTTCAAAGTCAGATAAGTCTTTCAATCTCGTGCTACTATTCTTTGCAATCGTCCTTAGTATGTCCATTCGCCCTGTGGTACCAACAGTAAAGCTACTTATTTTTCCTCTGTTGTCCCGTAGCAATTTTTGGTTCAGTAAAGACTGCATCGCCATCTGTTATAGCAAAGATCTATCCTTGGGGCGCCTTCAGAGGAGTGAAGGTGGTAAATCACGGCTGGTTTGCAGGACCTGCAAAACTCCAAAGAGGGCTTCACTCTTTCCTAACTGGGGCGACACTCTTTCCTAGTAAGCCTTTGTGGCATCTCTTCTCTAGCAAGTTAATATCTTCTATCAGAACGTGTTTCTCCTCGAATTCATACAGTTTGTCCTGAGTTGTCGGAAAATGTCAAGCTAAGTCGATGGTCATGGTGCTGGGTTGGATTCAATGCAACAAAATCTGAACTTTTATGAAGATGGTGAGTTCGGGGAGTTTCTCGCATTCGTAATTAAAGTGTTCCAGAAAATAAACCATCAATTAGCCCTCGTATTGAGCCATTTCCATGGGGAAGGTAATATTCCAGCATTTTATGTTCTGACTTGCAAAATGGTGCTCGAATTTTTCGGAGAATATGTCCCACCCTTTTATGAGCTAGGTGACTGAGACATGAACCCCTTCTGGGCCTTTTACCCACAAGAGTAAGGGAGAAAACCCTATAAGTAACAGCTTCATACTCACCAGTTACCTCCATTTGGTTCCAAAATCTAGTTACATGAGGTCGGGGTTTTTTGGTCACATTGAATGTAGGTGTTTTCTCTAGTATTTGAAATTTGTACTTCGCGACAACCATCACCTCTTCAGATAAGGGTGTATTCTCCGAGGGCTCCAATTTTCTTTGTAGTCAACAAATTTGAGCCTCACGGAGTTGCTTGGTGAAGCCCAGACGTGGTGTCTCGTATCATTGAGTTTCCGTGCTCCCTGAGATTCCCAATCCTGAGGACTTCTTCTTGCGTTGATAGCTCTCATCTGACTCGTGTTTCCCTTCGAAGTCTCTTCGAGTGGGCATGTCCTCGAAAGATCTGAATCATCATTCGTAGTTCCTTCTGATACATCGGGGTTGTCTCTCCTGTTAGTCTGTGATGCGGGGACAAAGGAAGTATTTTCTGTTGACAGAAGGATGAGATCCTTCTCCTAGCTAGAGATTGACTTACGCTTGCTTTTGCCATTTGAGGTTTATCAAAAAATTTGTGAATTTTAAAACACTTGTTGAAAATCAATATTTCTACAACATCAAACAATTTTAGTTTGATGGGGGTGTTGAGACCTTACGTGAATTTTTTTAACACAATTTTAAAAAGTTGGGATTTTGCGTCGAATTTCCTGTCGCCCATGTAGCCCACTAAAATGGCATCGCAGAAATAAAACACATCCATATAGTAGATTTTGGCCTCAGCTTGTTGGACCAATCCAAACTTCCGTATAAGTTTTGGCCTGGTTGCTTAACCTCAATTTTTTTTATATCAATAGACTTCCATGTGCAATTTTAAATCAAGCAAGTCCATTTTCAAAATTATAGAATAAATCACCTGATTACCCATTTTTCAAGATTTCTAGATGTGATTGTTTGTTTGTTTTTGTTAAGACAAAATTCACTTTGTAAATAATAAGAGTTTATGTACAAACATGAAGAAAAAGTAAGAAATACAAAGGGTAAATTCAAAAAGAAAAGAAACAAATCCGTGGAGCTTAGTCTCATGTACAGTTGAAACTACGGTCATCAGGGACGGAGCCAGGAATTGGAGGGAGGGGGGCCAAATTTTTTGGGTTTAAACAGAGTAGGTCAGATCGGGTCGGATTAGTTTAAGCTGCAAAAAAATCCAATTTTTTTTTGGGATTTAAGCAAAATATATAAGAAAATTCTATAAATTTTACTTGAATATAAGTACATCGTTCAATAGAAATATACCGCAAAATTTGATTTTTTTTTATTTTACCGATAAAAAATTTAAAAAAAATATTTTCAAATTATTAGTGAAAATTTTCAATTTACGAAATATAATTTTTTTTACCTATAATCTCAAAAATAAATATATTAAAGAAATATAAAAAAATATTAAAATTGTACAAAAAATATAAAATAATATATATTAAAATTTATGTTTCACCTGTATATAATATAACCAAATTTGTACAGAAAAGTTGGTTGTCTTATTGGTTGAAGCATGAAACTCCTCTCCCGCAAACTTTGGTTCGATTCCCAAGTTTAGCCAATTTTTGAGTTTGATGTCTGAAAAAGAAGACAAAAGGGAGGGGAAGGATTCGATCATGGGTGGGGACTGGGGAGAATTGTAAAACATATGAGTATGCCACTGAACCAAGCAAGTATTACTTATTGATGAGAACAAATAACATTAGATTATCTATGGGGGACCAAAATAAAAAAAATAAATTTTTCACATATATAATATTTTTTTTTTAATTCTGGGGGACCATGGCCCCCTTGGCTCCGCCCCTGACGGTCATCACCTGCATAACTATCACATACTCTGGATGTGTTTGTTATCCTACTTAGACCATATAATAATACTAAACATATGTTTCATAGTAAGAGATTAATATTTAGGTTATAGTTCAAATCATAGAGGATACAAATGTTTTGCACCAAAGTCCGAGCAAGTATGTGTCTCTAAAAAGGAGACACTC
This sequence comes from Pinguicula moranensis, assembly GCA_028565015.1. Classification (NCBI taxonomy): domain Eukaryota; kingdom Viridiplantae; phylum Streptophyta; class Magnoliopsida; order Lamiales; family Lentibulariaceae; genus Pinguicula; species Pinguicula moranensis. The sequence continues at coordinate 240 of JAOWBN010246113.1, read as the reverse complement.
GTGAGTCTATCCATTAATTACACTGTGTCCAATCAAATTATCCCGCATAACACTTCCAGATTAGCTACACAATCTCAAACTGATTCTCTGAAGCCTCGTTCCTTTTCTGATTACCATATGTATTTCACAACTAACCATCCCATCAAGGATTTAACCAGTGTTTAGGGGGTGTTTTGCGCAGACACTCTTATGCTTATAATTGGATTATAAGAACTTTTTTTGAAAAAATGAAGAGTTATT
>JAOWBN010246102.1:0-11831 GCA_028565015.1 Pinguicula moranensis | reverse complement strand
ACATTCAAATTAGGGTTATGCTCAAGCACAATTTTATTCAACACCCATAGATTGTCAGTATGCGAACATACTGTAATTGATGTTGGACAGTTGCATTTGGTCGTGAGATGCTCTTTTGTTGAATCAAACATGTTCTATGCACCTATCCACCATGATTACAACCATATGCTATGTAACATCTCCCTCGGTTATATTTGGTTCCTTTCACCCTCAAATCGAATCCTTTTTCCTAGCATAACTTTTATAAAAATTATGCAATAGTTGTTTAGATTCAAAGCTCATTCCCTTCATCGGTTCCTTTAAATCTGTTTCTATTTCTTATGCTTCTTCCCAAATTATATTTCCCTCTAGAACTAGATCATCATTCAAAACCTGCTCAGAATCCATATGATCATCTGCAAAAAGCAAAGATATATATACATCAAAAATACTTCTAAGAAATGTGCTAATCGAGAGAGTCTATAAATCATAAAAGATAATGTTCTACTATAAACTTGGAAGAACCAACCACGCTTTTTTGAAATTTAAACTAATCAACTTGATCTTATAATAAACACTCTTCAAAGATGAATTAAACCAAGTTCTAACACCTATCTATCGATTCAAAAAGGTTTTATACCTGAAAGGATTGCATTCAGAGGTAAGATGTTCCCCAGATGCGAGTTCATAGAGAATTGTTCCTCAATTTTCTCAAAGAACTAATTTGATTAAAGTAGAGCTTTTGTTAAAAAAAAAAAAGTTGCAGTCATGTAATCTTACTCACCTGAAACTGGCAAGATAAAATTTTGGTGTTCTACAAACATTGAAACAAGAGAAAAATTACAAGACAAATCCAATACCAGGACCTTCCAACAGAATCTATACAAATTAGTCAAATAATCAGGATTCAAACTTTCCCGCATACTCTTTAACATATCAGTCAGCTTCTTGTTTTCAGCTCTCATCCTGTTGATTTCCTCTAACAACGCACCATTCTAGACAGAACAAAACAAACTCGGGTTTCAACAAATCTTGAAAAAAGTAACGAACATGGTTTTCTACCACCACCCAAACGATTCATTTATCATCTATGAACTAGAGATGCTCACCTCTTCGTCAGCGGTTATTCTTCTTGCCAACCCTAGAAAACTACTCTCCAATTCTTGTTTATGAAATCAAAACCAGCAAAATAGAATTGAAAATTCATCTATTTTTTCAACCACGAATCAAATCCATTTCATCTGCCGATGATTACCTGGAACTGAGTTTTGATTAGCGTGAATTGAAATCAAGTGAAGTGTTGAGAAGGCTCGTGAATTCCCTCAGTAGGAATTTTGCTGTGAGATACAACGCACTGTGAATTTTGCTGTGAGATAGAGGAGAACCGGGAAGGACGAAAATTTTGGACAAAAAAATTCTGCTGACGTGGAAAGGCAATCCGTGCGCTATTCATGAGATTTCTTCATGGGCTATATCATTCCTGTATTTGAAGTGTTGGTGAACAGTGTCAACACAAGAATGATATAGCGCACAAAGAAATCACACGAATAGCGCACGAATTGCCTTTCCACATCAGCACAATTTTTTTATCCAAACTTTTCGTCCTTCCCGCTTCTCCTCTATCTCACAGCAAAATTCACTGTGTGCTGTATCTCACAGCAAAATTCCTGCCGAGGGAATTCACGAGCCTTCTCAACACTTCACTTGATTTCAATTCGTGCGCTATTCGTGTGATTTCTTCGTGCGCTATATCATTCCTGCTTCAAATTACCTTCATTGCATGTTCGCACGGTGATTTTTCCAACAGCCCCATATGAGTCGCCACGTTCAACACCTTTTCAACCTCATTTTGTGCACCATAACATCGTTTGTCTTGTCCTATCCCCCTTGACCCTTATTCTGCCAATTCTCATATATCCTTGCACTCAATTTTTTATCCACATCTCCTTCACTCACAATACGCCCAATCAACACAATTGCGTTCACACTATTGGTTGTAATAATACCCTCAAGTGTATGGACAACCAATGAGTTCACCTCGGAGCAGGGGAGCCAGGAAATAAAGTGGAAAACCTTTTTTTTTGGGTTTGAGCGGAATAGGTCGTATCGTGTCAAATCTAATCGTGTCGGTTTAACATGCAATGCAGCTTGTAATGATCCAAATAAGAAGAAAAAATAACTAATGATCCAAAATAATATACTATATCCAAACAAAAAAAGTTTTTTCAACAAACTGTCGTCCAATAATCCAAACAAGGAAAATTAAAATGTAACCAAATATTCCTACTAAAATTGACATCTATGTGGTCCAATCTTTATAAATTCATCAATAATGAAATCAACACCCAAAGATTAAGTTAATTCTTTTTTAATATAAACTAATAATGAACTAGATAAATTATCAAAAATAATAATGAACTAGATAAAAACTAATCTTCCATTTTGTTCTGCAGTCTTGTTTTCACAATCTTCATAACAAAACAAATGCACGTTCAGATATTTCGGTAGAAACTGAAATAGTCAAAATAAGTCGAATTAACTTATCAAAAAGAGAGTAATTACATTTCTTCCATGTCTCATACAAAAATTTGCACAATTATGAACTGTAAAACCTTACTCTTTTGGGTATCAATTTTAGGAAGTTCCAACTGATACTTGAGATGAAGTTGCTCTTGATTTGTGAAATCAGTTGGATGAAACTTTTCAACTAGCCTGCAAATAGCACCAATATCAAACAACCTATATCCATCTATAGGATCTAAAGTTAAACTTAATCTTAACAACTTCATTGCATGTTCATTAAATCGAGACTTTATCTATTACAAAATGCAATCAATTGTCTCATTAAATATGTCAATCTGATAGTGATGTTTCCATGTAATAGGATCCATTCAATCACGACCTATACATGATCGACAACGAGCACTTATGTCAGAAATATCAATATCTTTCCTCTCACAAAATATTTTCACCATTTCAAATAAATTAGGCCTGGGCAGCGGAGCAGGCGGAACCGGAACCGCCCATTCCGCGTTCCGCCCGCGAAGGTTGCGGAACCAATTTTTTGGTTCCACATCCGCCCGCAATGAACAGTGTCCTCTTATATCACGCAGACTGAGATTATTTGTACAAAGAACACCATATATTTTTTTCTTCTAAGTAGATGAATTTATAGAAAAGCAGATAATGGCGATGAACTGAATGCTGAGATGCTGTGTGATCTACTATGAAGCTAGGGGAACCATATACCAGATCACCCTAGACTAAACTGGAGGGAGAGTAAGGAGGTGGAAAGATGTAAAGATCACTCTCAAAGACCAAGCCAAACGACTCTCCTACTGGAATACATATTATGTACATACTTCTTTTATATTTTGTACATGTATTTTGTAATCCATGTACAACCTTAATATGAATTTAGCTTATAAAAAAAATTATATGAACTAAATCAAAGAATTTCTTCAATATTTTATCAACAAATCTAAGAATGATAATCATCTACTCTATGTTAGATTCATCTCGAAATTCATCTACAATAATAAAAAAAATGTATCACCAATTTCTTCTTGAATAAATCTTCGAATCTTTTTTGCATAGGCAGACAATATCTCCTTCTACATTTGAGGAGAATTGTAAGTTGCATGTTTAGGAGCATTTTCCAAAACTTTGGTCAACTCATCATTGTAAACAGCAATGTATTTTAAAATTGCCAAAACATTTCCAAGGTTAATTGAATCATCCTTTTCATAATGCCCACTAAATGCCAAACCTTGAAATGCACATAACTTGACAATATGGATTGTAACTTGAAGTCGTAGTCTGACCTGAGGTTTGGATATCGCAATTTGTCTATCCATCGTATTTCCAATGCATTGGTTCGATTCAACAAATCAAGCCCAACAGCTACGTCTAATTTATAAGAAGAGTTTGGAACGATTCCTACATGGGATAGAAAAACACAATCTTTCCATTGTTGACTTGTATCCAAGCTTTGAACCATCCAACAGTAAACACAAATGGCTTAGCAAAGAGAAAACATAGTACACAAAATGTAGCACAACTTGTGTTTGAGTACACCAACCACTCCTTAAATTGTTCATACCAAGGACAACTTTAAATGAGAATTCTTAGCATGTACTAAGGGTCTAAGCTAATAAGGATCCTTCATTAGATATTTAATTTGAATTCTATCTCTCTCGTCTAATGGATACTCTCATATCATCTCTCTTAAAGCAGGATTTCTCTCAAAATCTATATCAATATCATCTGAATCTTTTTCGATCCTTGGAATTTTTGTTGGAGGAAAATCTAGATTTGTAACTTCACAATCTATAGGACTTACACTTTAGGAAGATTAGAAGCATTGTCACTCATAAGAATTTCGGGAATTTATGAAATAACAACTTGAGAAGTTCCCTTTTTAAAATATGAATTTATCTTTTTCATGGTCACTGTTTACCTATTGATAGAAGAACAACATGTGGAGATTGATATACCATTCTTCTCCATTAGATTAGGGTATATCAACTAAAAGCTCATACATTTAATTTAGCTACTCATTTCCAAAAGTAAAGTAATAAACAAAGTCATTACAATACTTGGAGATTCTTAACTAAAAAGTGCAAAAAAAAACCTCCCTTATTCAATGGGTAAACTGCCGAAGGTTTGGAAAAGGTCAAGACTTTGATGGGCAAACAACAATTATGAGGTAGGAATCTTTCCCCTCCTTCAATTGCAATTAATTCTCAATAATTAAATGTTAAAACCCTAGAGAGAGAAGAGAAAACTAAATAAGAGAATAGTAAATTGATAAAAATAAAGAGTTACTTTTTTTACAAGTCATAAGAGAGAGTATTTATAGAGTTAGGGTTAAGTGAGGGTAGGAGTGTTATTTCAGCCTAAAATTCCTACTTTATCCCAATGGATTTTGCATAATGGAGGACGCCTAGAGGAAAGTGGCGGCCTCCAGAAACACTAGATTGTAGTGTCGGATGCTTCCAAGCGGGCGCATGATTGTCTCTGGCGGCCGCCCCAAACGTTGTCTGGGAATTCCTGCTAGTTGATGGCGGGCGCCAGACTTGTTTAGTCGGACGCCACAATCTTCTTAGCAAGTTACTGGTGGTCGGTGGTGGGTGGTTGGCTCATCTTGACGATCGGCGAAATCTCCCTGGAGAGTTTCTGATTATCGGTGACGGGTACCTAAATTATTGCGACCATATTCTGGTTGTTCTAGGCAGGCATCAACTTTGTACAGGCGGGAGCTTGACTGTTTATAACTCCTCTTGCCTCCCTTGACCATATTTATTGCCCATTTCCATCCCATTTTGATCCCTTTTTGCAAAATCGTATTTGGGGCACCCGAAATCACAAATAGAAGAAAAACAAGTAAAATAAACACAAACGACACACAAATTACTCAAAAAAAATGGCTAAAAATGTCTTGATTAACTTGTGTAAAACCAACTCATCAATATCTTCCTCTTCCTTACCCCTTCGATAAGTCCTACGAATGAGTGAATCATTTGAACCTTTCAGATATTTTTTTTTCTCCTTTTTCTTCACAAAATTGATTCCTTTAGATGTATATTCCAATAGTTTCCACTGTCACAATTGATAGCCTCGATTTTTTCCTTTTTGTCTGTTTGGCCAATTTTGAATCAATGGGGTCAGAGCCTAACTTGTTCTTTCCCCACACCTTTCACAACTAAAACCTCTCTGACAAGATATCCATCCATATCTCCATCAATTTAGATCAATTCCAAAATAAAATAAAATTCTCTTACCAACAATGTGGACTTTTAGCCATTTGCTTGAGTAAACTTGATTTTGAATCTGCTTGGTCGAGTATGAGTGTGTGATCAAAGAGTGTGTGCAGTGAGCTTTCATGGACAATCAGAGAAATCTTGCAACTCCATTCATTCAAGCATGACAAACTATTACATCCTACATGTTATTATATAGATGATGTTATTCTTAAGTGATAAAATTTGTTTTGACCTTGTGCAGATTTGTTTGATTTTGTGCAAATTTGTTTCTGAATTCTCCTTGTATTGTGTCATCAATAGGGTGGATTGTAGATTGAGAAATGCTCTTGGACGCAGTCTTAGATGCAAATTTTCTGCTTGTGGAAGCCACATAGTCAACAATTGCGGCTGAAGGTTCTTGATTAGGTCAGAGAATATTTTGATCAATACCCCTTGCAAGTTGAGCATGAGGTTGTACACCACATGAAGCTTTGATCTAAATAAGTCAAACAAGTCACGAGGAAGGCTCTTTGTAAAAAGATAAGTTATATGGAACTCCGAAGGAACAAATTGAGTAGTCAACGTACTCGCAAGTACTTGTTCTAAGATAAAGTGATAATCCAATTCGGCATGTTTGGTGCGTTTATGAGCATATTTGTTCTAAGAAAAATGGTACTCTTATTATCACAGAGAATTACATGAGGTTGTTGTAGAGAAATACCAAGGTCATGGAGCAAATGTTGGAGCCAAAGAACCTCAGCATCACAGTTTGCAAGGGTACGATACTCTGATTTACATTTAGAATGAGAGACAGTAGGTTGTTTCTTTGCACTCCATGATATCAAATTGTGATCAAAGAATACATCGAAGCCAAAAGTAGAATGCCAAGTATCAGGATAGTCTGCCCAATCAACATCAGAGTAAACAATAATAGAACTATGTTCTAAGGAGGCCGTAAATCGAAGTCCCATGGATAGAGTGTCATTCACATATCGAAGGATTCTTTTTACCGCCTGAAGATGAAAATCGGTCGGGGCATGCATGTAGTGGCTAACTGAGTTGACTGCGTAGGATAAATCGTAGCGAGTAATAGTAAGATATTTAAAGGTCCAATAAGCGAAGGGTACATAGTCACCATCAGAAGAAAGATACTTTGAAACAATAATGGGAGTGTTGACAGGTCGACTATCCAGCAGCCAAGCGCATTTAAGAATATCTTGAGCATACTTGAGTTGACTAAGGAAGAGTCCGTCAGTGGTAAAGGCAGCCTCAAGTCCAAAAATATAATTAAGAGAGCCAAGATCCTTGAGAGTAAACTCAGCATGAATATGACCAACAAAATTTATCCAGAAGAGAATCATGATTGCCAGTAATAATAATGTCATCCACGTAGAGAAGTAAATAAACAACATCCGATCCATGAGTGAAAAAAGAGAGTAAAGTATCAGCAAGACTGCAGGCGACGACAAGAGGATCCTAAAAGTGTTGAATCACTCAAACCAAGCACGAGATGCATGCTTGAGACCATAGAGAGCCTTTTTTAGATGACTGACATGACTAGGATAGAGAGGATGGGCATAACTGGGAGGTTGTTCCATGTAGACATCCTCAGTCAAGTTGTCATTCAAGAAGACATTCTTAACATCTAGCTGACTAAGGGTCCAACCACGAGAAACAAGAATAGACAATATAGTACGAACAGTGATTTCCTTTACAAAAGGGCTAAAGGTATCGAAGTAATTAAGACCAAGTACTTCTGTAAAGCCTTGAGCAATAAGACGAGCCTTGAGTCTTTCTATAGAGCCATCAGGAAACCAGTAGAGCAGTGGTAAGTCCATAAGGGGCAATAGTGCGATAATTTGCAATAATACGAGGATCAAATGCTCCAACTTTGGAACGAGTGATCATTGGATGAAAGCCAACTATGGTCGTGGAGACAAGAAGGTGTTGACAGTCAGAGGGAAGCTCTGTAGTGGTTGTGTAAGAAGGAAAGGTATTTATGACGAATGAGGAAGATGAAGGAATATTTGGTGGTGATGAGGAAGGAAGATTAGAGATCAAAGGACAAATATAATAGGGAGTGGAAAATTGCGAAGATGGTATGCATAGGGAAGACGATGACAAAGGTAATGAGATGAAGAGGATGAGACATTTTTCTGGAGGCTCGAGAAAGATAGAGATATCAAGATCAGATAGAGAGGGGAGGAGCAGTGAAATGGAAAGCAGGTCTCATCAAAACGAGCATGTTGAGAGATGTAGAACCAAAAGGTGGAGAGATCTAAACAGTGAAAGCCTTTATGTGGAATTGTAGCCAAGGAAGACACAAGGTAGGCTACGAGGAGAAAATTTATGAGGTGAATAATCCCGTAGGCAAGGGAACACACGACAACCAAAATGATAAAAATGATCATATCGTGGAGAAGAGCAATAAAGTAACTCAAATGGAGATATATCTGCTAGAAGAGATGATGGAAGTTGGTTGATTATGTAGCTGCAATACTGAACGCATCAACCCAATATGAGAGAGGAGTATGAGAATGAAAGAGAAGGGTGAGTCCCATGTCAATGAGATGACGGTACTTACGCTCAACACGACCGTTTTGAGCTGGTGTATAGGGGCATGAGAGTAGGCGATGAATACCATAAGCACTAAGATGTTTTTTGAAAGCGATGATTAATGAATTATGGGCCATTATCACTTTATAGTTTGAAGTAGTTGAGTGTTGTTTTTTAGCAAATTTATGAAAGTGATTGAAAGTATCGAAGAAATCGGATTTGAGTTTAAAGGATAAAACCAAGTCAAACGAGAATAGGCATCAAAGAATATTACATAATATCGAAAACCATGTAAAGATGTAGTAGGAGAAGGTCCCAAAATATCACAATGTATTAAATCAAGTGGTCGAGTGGCATGTTTGCATTTAATACAAACAGAAGGCAATTACTTTTTGCCATTTCACAAGAAACACAAAGATGAGGGGAGAGGGGTAATGAGTTAAGCAAAATGCGACCCTAGAGGTTTAATAATGTCACAATAGTAGATGATAAATGACCTAATCTAGCATGTCATATATCAAAAGAGCTGCAAAGTTGACAGAACGAAAGGGAAGAGACAAAAGCATGAAGACTACGTTCAAGCACATACAAGCCAACATCACATCTATTGATTGCCACCACCTGTCCTATGTGACGACTCTGAAAAACAAAGCAGGTATCAATAAAGTAATAGCCAGGAAGAAATCAGATGTAAGTTTACTGATGGAAAGAAGATTCTTAGTAAGCGAATGAACAACAAGAACATCAAGTAAAAGGTAAGGTAGTGGAAACAAAACCAATATGAGTAATGTATAGAGAGCAACATTAACCATGACAAAAGTTTGATGAAATGTTAATTAGATGGGAAGGAAGAATAGAAGAATTGTTCAGGATCGACCAAAGGCCTGTTAAACCTCAAGTGTAGCTCTGATACCATGTGGACTCTTAGTCATTTGCTTGAGTAAACTGGATTTTGAATCTGTTTGGTTGAGTGTGAGTGTGAGTGTGAGTGTGTGATCAGAGTGTGTGTACAGTGAGCTTTCATGGAGGATGAGAGAAATCTTGCAACTCCATTCGTTCAAGCATGACAAACTATTACAACGTACATGTTATTATATAGATGAATCTATTCTTTTTGACCTTGTGCAGATTAGTTTTGATCTTGTGCAGATTTGTTATGATGTTGTGCAAATTTGTTTATGAATTCGCCTTGTATCGTGCCATCAATAGGGTGGGATGTAGATTGAGAAATGCTCTTGGACGCAATCTGAGATGCAAATTTTCTGCTTGTGGGAGCTACATAGTCAACTGTTGCGACTGAAGCTTCCTGGCCAGGAGAGAGAATATTGTGATCAACAAACAATAACAACAATATAGCCAATATATTCTCATATCAAGTTGGTGTCTGAGGGTCAGGAGTACGTAACCTTACCATTGTAATTATACAAAATTGCAGTTTCCATTGCAACCCAATATACTTTGCATCATTTGATGTATTGATTTCCAACAATTTCATTAATAGAAGCAATGTAATTTAATAAAGTCATTTTGATCTAGTCCATTATTAGGGTTGCCCAGCGGAAGCGGAAGCGACGGAAAATCGTTATCGCTACCGCTATCGCTTCCACTATACTGCTTCCGGTGGTACAGCGAAAGCGGAAGCGGTGATCAAAATGCAATCCGTTATATTAGCGGAAGCGATGGCGGACTGTAGTAGCGGATTCCGCTAGTACTGCTAATACCATTTTTTTAACTTTTAACTTTATATCAACTTGCGTCTTTAGCTTTACAGAGTTAAATCAGGTTCCACAGGAACTCATGTCACAGCTTATAATTTGATATTCATCATGACCTGAAATTAACAATGGATTGTTTGTTTGTTTTGTTGTTGGAATCTTGAAAAAATTATGTTGTTGGACTCTAACTATTTTGCGTTGATATTCAACAAGTGGAATGGACAATGAGCTATTAAAAAATGTTGATTTGCTATTGTCTGTTACAGGTATCGTACACTACAGGTTGCTAATCCATTTGTATTTTTGTATTTTTTTTATTTATTAGTGGTTTCTGCTATCGCTGCTGTTATCTTAGCGGTAGTAACGAAAGTAGAATAGCGAATAGCGGAAACGGATGAATTTTTCAAATCCGTTAACTTAGCGGTAGCGGAAACGGTGAGGGGCTTACCGATACAGCTAAGACCGTTGGACACCCCTATCCATTATTAGTACAAAGTTAAAAGAATTATTAATAATGACTCTTTGAGCTCTATTTGTAATTGACACAAAATGGAATTTTTGGAAAAATGTATTGAGGGTGAACAAGTGTCATGTCCCACGACGTGAGTTATTGCAAAATATAATAATTAACAAAATGAAATAAATAAATAAATTTTATTTCCTAGATAGTCACGCATAATCACATTTATGTTGAACTTCATTTGCTTGAGCTTGAGAAATTTGATACCATATTCTACTCGATCTGACCCACTTTGTTCAAAACAAAAACAATTGCCCCCCATAATTTTCTACTCCGCCCCCATAATTTCTGACTTTGACCCTAGCTAAATGTACATGCTTCCAGGGGCGGAGCCAGGAATTAAAGGGAGGGGTGGCCAAATTTTGCTGGTTTGAACATAACGGGTGGGGTCGGGACGACCCTGGTCAGATTGTTTTAAAATGTAAAAAAATTATTTTTTGGATTTGAACAAAATATATAAGAAAATCCAATAAATTTTATTTGAATTTCTAAAAGTACATTATTCAATAGAAATATACCACAAGTATTTGATTTTTTTTTTGGATTTGACCAATGAATATTTAAAGTAAAAAAAGTTTAATTTTTTTTATAGGTCGAAATTTTTAATTTACGAAATAGATTTTTTTAAACTACAATCTCACAAATAAATATATTAAAAAAATATAAAAAAAAATTATATTAAAATTTGTCCAAAAAATAAAACAATATGTATTGAAATTTATTTCTTATCTTTATATTAATAATAGCAATAGTATAACTTAAATTCCACATAAATGTTAGATAGTGTAGTGGACAATCCACCATTTTATAAACCTGCCAATGAGTGATCGAGTCCCAAGTTTTTCACTTTTTGCTTTTAATAGCTAAAGAACTAAAAAACACTAAAAAGTAACCAAAAAGAATCGAATTCGGGCGGTTGGATTTGAAAACCTTACAAAGCACCAGTTAAGCTATGCAAGACATCTATTATTGTTTAAGAACAAATAGTATTAATTTATTTAGGGGGACCAAATTATTTTTTTCCACCATGTAAATTTGTGTTTTCTTTAAATTTCAGGGGGACCATGGCCCCCTCCGCCCCTGCGTGCTTCTCTTTGTTTTCAACATTCCTATATGGATCTGATGACTTAGTTCCAGAGAATTATCTTGAGGATGGATGTTGCCACTCGGAGATGACATGTTTTCCCTGTCCTGGTTACCTCGTCCCACCCTACAAAAATTAATAAAAAAAATATAAATATGTTATAGATATATTGATTGAGACAGTTTTGTAATTAAGTAAAACTTGTAACTGCTTCTTACCTCTATATAAAGAGG
>JAOWBN010246091.1:0-11832 GCA_028565015.1 Pinguicula moranensis | reverse complement strand
TCAGCCTACCTCCAGAGGACAGCCACCTATTCTCCCAAGTTGAGAGGGTGTTATTGAACCTGTCCACAACTGGCTTCCAGGCTGCTGATCTCCTCATATTATCACCCACAGGTAAGCCTAGATATCTGAAGGGAGGAGTAGCAGACTGGCAGTGTAGGAATGCAGCCATTTCATCCAAAATGTGTGGCTGAACATTTATCCCAATTAGCTTGCTCTTGCCGAAGTTAATCTTGAGCCCTGAGATGAGTTCAAAATTAATCAAAATGGCCTTGAAATCAATGATAGAGTGCCAATCAGCCTGGCCAAAGATGACAGTGTCATCCGCAAACTGCAAGTGGGACACGAGCACTTTGTCTCTGCCTATAGTCAGTCCCTTGAACAAATTCAGAGATGTGGCCTGATTGATCATAACAGACAATGCTTTAGCAGCTAGCAAGAATAGAAAGGGGGACAACGGATCACCCTGCTTAATGCCACAGGAGGGGTAAAACTCCCCAGTTGGACTTCCATTTATAAGGATAGATGTTGAGGAAGATTCAAAGAGTCCATGTATCCACATGTTCCAACAGGGGGGAAAGTTCATACGGGATAAAACCTGCAGCAGAAACTTCCAGTTGATTGTGTCAAATTCTTTCTCGAAATCCAACTTGAAGATTAGAGCTTGGTGCTTGAGCTTCTTCACTTCATCTATAATTTCATTGGCAGCAATAACAATGTCAAGCATTCTTCTCCCTTTGATAAATGCAGACTGTGTAGGACTTATCAGGTTTCTCACCACCTTGCTCCACCGGACAGCCAGCACCTTAGAAATAATCTTTGGCATGCAACCCATGAGTGAGATCGGCCTATAGTCTTTAACAGGACTGGGATTAGATGATTTAGCCAATAGAGCTAGGTGTGAGGCATTGCTGCCTTTAGCAAGTCTGCCCCTTCTGTAAAATTCAATCATTAGCTGCATGATATCAAGCTTCAAAACTGGCAGGAAATGTTTAATGAACTGAAAATTTAGCTCGTCTGGTCCGGGGCTTTTGTGGTTTCCACACTCAGATATTGCTACCAATATCTCATCCTCAGAGAATGGTTGTTGAAGAAAACTCTTCTGTATCTGATCCAGAGTCTTTAGACTGAAATTGAAGCCAGGTCTACAAGCTAACCGTTCTGTGAACCTATCTTTAAAATGATCATAGAAGCAGCTTTTGATAAGCACCGGGTCTTCCAACCAATCATTACCATTCCAGATGCCTGTGATCAGATTCCTGGTTCTTTGGATTTCAGGCTATTATGGAAAAAGGCCGAGTTTTCATCCCCTTCCTTCAGCCACTGAATCCGAGATTTTTGATGAGCAATGCTGTTAATCTTCCACTTGATGTTGTCCAACTGTGATTGCAAATTAGCCAGCCTCAGCTGATCAGAGGTTGACAAAAAGCCTTCTTCTGCGATTAGTTCCAGGGATCTGATTTGCTGAATCAAGATACCACGCTCCTGAGCCAAGTTCCTATTAGCTGCAGCATTCCACTATCTGATCTTATCTTTAAGTAATCTGATCTTCATCATAATTCTGAAACTCCAGAAACCCTCTATGTAGTTACAAAGCCAAGCCTCAGCCACCATATGATTGAAGGATCGATCCTGCAGCCAGATGTCAAGTACCTTGAGGGGTTTTGGACCCCAGTCCTGCAAGTTGCAGAAGAGACTTACTGGACAATGATCTGAGTCCAATTTGTCCAGCCCGGCCTGCCTCCATATATCTCCAGAGTCCATCCATGCACTGTTAACCAAAAATCTGTCCAGACGGCTCATTGCTCTAAAAGACTTAAGTGACCAAGTAAACTTTCTTCGTTCCATTTGTAGGTTCTGCAATTCCATGCTGGAAACAAATTCATTAAACAAAGCTACCTCTTGTTCATAGTGATGACTTGCTACACCTTTCCTCTCATTTCTAGCCAAGACAGCGTTGAAGTCTCCCATGAGGCAGCACTTATCCAATCTTCGAGGCTGAAGGTAGTCAGACAACTGCTGCCACTGCGCTTGTTTACCTACTAAGTCATTAAACTAGTGTACTTAAAGTACTCTTTTATGAAAAATAAGTAAAAGGCTAATTTGATAAAGAAATCTCGAGCGAATTTATCAAATTTCTTAAGTTTTCATCATTAGAACATTGGTCATATTTTTGTATTTTGACAAAAAAAAAATGAGGATGTTTTCTATATGTTTGTTTATGTTGTAAGTGTTTTTTATATATCATTACTGTTTTTATACTTGGTTGTGTGCGCTATAACTTATTTTATTAATGTGTTTGCACGATGTTTGCCTAATGTGTGTTGTTATATTGATGTTTGTGTACCACGACAAATTGTCCAATCTGTGATGCATACAATACAACATTCTTGGTATGCACACAATTGTTTGTGAGTATTATGTATATTCTCATCGCCTTTGAGAGAGGCAAGAGGAATATGAAAGAGCCAAAAGGAAACATAATTGAAGTGTTCCACCGATAATATTGTCCAAACAAGATTTCAGAACAAATGGCCTTCTTGGAGAGATTAACAAAAGAGACCCACAGACAATGTTTTAACAACCTCAAGGTATCCAATGCAGCGTTCACCGAGCTCTGCTGGATCTTGCTAATTGATGGTGGCTTGAAGGATGATCAATACTTGTTAGTTATTGAGAAAACTACTATCTTTTTTTTGGGTAATTAACGTTGTAATCCCATTAAAAAGTGGAGTATACATGTGTGAAAAAAAGAAATGAGTCTTCGCTCCTGCCTATGAGCATAGGAGTAAGACTCATCACAACCCTATTTAATCCTCTGGCAAGTGCCTCATCGAAATTAAAACATTCGACTTTCATGAAAGACAATCGGGCAACAGTGTCGCGACAGCCGTAACCAATCGTTTACACTTAATCCTTTAAATGGTTACTTGTGAGCGGATAGCCAGTACCACACTTGAAGTTTGATCCACTTTGCCGCCATTGTAGGTTCAGATTCTGTATCAAAACAAATTGCATTTATTTCCTTCCAAATCCACCAAATTGTTGCATGCCATAAAGATTTCCACATGTATGTACCAATCCTGCCTTTAACGTACCCCATATGGCTGGTGAACTACTTCATATGGCCAGTGAAACAAAGATCAAGCCAGGCGTAGATTGTTGTCCACAGTTCTTAGGCATGATTACATTCAAGGAATAGGTTGACTAAAGTCTCTATTGTTGTTCCACAGTGAACACATCACTGAGCAAGCCCTTCAATGTTTGCTCCCCTCTGGATAAGATTTTCTATGGTTGGGATGCAATGTAATATCGTCCTCCAGACATCATCTGAATTCTTTGGGGGGTGTATTTGTTCCAGACCGCTATAATACCTGGGATAGCATTACCTGCAAAGTCAAAATTAGTCCGTTTGATCTGATAAGCAGAGGAGACGGTATACCTGGCTAAAGAAGGGTTTGTCCAGTTCCATTGGTCTAATTCTTGTGTTAGTGTTTGGGTGGTGGGATATAATGGAGCAACTCTTGGAGCTTGTATTGTTTTGTAGGCCTCAAAATCCATCGGAAGTTGAGTTCCCATGAATTCCCCTGTCTGAGCAAAGAGATGTCCTCCACTATTGTGTGTCGTTGAGTACTTTGTTTGTAAAGTTGGGCATATTAGATTGCAAAAAATCCCTCTCCTAGCCAGTTTGATTTCCAGAATAATGACTTATCCCCTTTGCCCAAAGTCAAGGTCGTTCTTGAAGTGAACCATTGTTCTCTTGATAACTTCCAAATTTCGGACCAATAGTTAGATACATTCCCAGGCATGGTTACCAAGTTCCAGTCTCCCAAATGATCCATAGTATGTGATATTTTGATTGAATCACCACATATTGTTCGATTTCGTTTGTAGCCTCCAAAGCCATTTGGCTAGCAAAGCCTTGTTCATTATTGGGATATCCTTCCTGAACAAGTTTGCAGATACCTTGTTAGCTAATACAATGAATTGGCCAATTTGATGTCTGCTTGTTCTTCCAGGGGAAATTGGAGAGCAGTTTTCTGATGGACTAGTATATCGTCTTTGGTGCCTTAAATAGAGATAGGAAGTAGACAGGGATACAAGACAATACTGACTTGAGCAAGGTCACACTGCCACCGAAGGCAAGCATTTTGTTATCCCATTACTTAATTTTATTTCCTACAACCTCTAGTACTGGTTTCCATAGACTAGCACATCTAGGATTCCCTCCAACCAGAAGCCCAAGATAAGTGAAAGGAAGGGAGGCAATCTGGCAGTGCAGTAGTTTGGCTAGATGCTCCAGATTATCCCTTCTCGTATTCATCCCATAAAATTTGGTTCTAGCAAAGTTGATTGAAAGACCGGATATTAACTCAAAGATTCTGAGTATTCTTTTTATTGCCGCCACATTTGGTTTGTTTCCTTTAGCCATCAGCAAGGTGTCGTCTATGTATTGCCTATGTGAAACCATGATCCCTCCCAGGCTAATTCCTTATAGTTTCCCAGTGTGACAGCCCTTCTCATAGGCAGGTTAAGTCCTTCAACCACCATCAAGAATAAGAATAGGGATAGTAGATCACCTTGTTGCAAACCACGTTGTAGCTTAAACTCCTCTGCGCAGCTACCGTTTACCAGAACTGCAGCGTAGGGAGAGCTAACACATTCCATCATCCAGTTAGTCCAGACTTGGCAGAAACCCAGTTTTTGTAGCATTGATCGCGGGAAATTCCAATCAACTGAGTCGAATGCTTTTGAGAAGTCGATCTTCAGTAGGGCGGCTAACTTTTTCAGCTTTTTGTGGTGTGGATGGCATCGTTTGCGATGAGTATTCCATCCATGATTTGGCGCCCGTGAATATAAGTTGTTTGGCTCTTAGAGATCACCTTGTGCACCACTTTCCTCAGCATGTTTGCAAGTAGTTTAGATAGTATTTTGTTTCCACTATAGACTAAGGATATAGGACGGAAATGTTGCAGTTCGGTTGGGCTAGAGATCTTTGGGATAAGAGTGATAAAAGTCAAGTTAGATCCTTTTGGCAATCTTCTTTCCCTGTAAAATTCTTTAATGAAGAGGATAAAATCATGATGTTTCATTACAATTCCACACTGCTTTTTTGATTTCATCCTCAGAGAAGGTAGCTTTCAGAAAGCCATTGTCCTCTGCAAAGAGCGTTCTTTCAGCAGGTATGTCTAGTGTAGGCCCTTGCCACTCTTTAGTAGAGAATGGAGTTTTAATGTGTTCAGTGATTCCATTTTTCACTCCTGAAACAGTGTCGGGCCATATGCCATTTAAGTGCAGCCCACAGGTTTTGTTGGAGTGTCTGTTCTTCCCCCACTTTAGCATGAAAGTACTTAGTGTTGCAATCCCCTTCTCGAATCCATTTTGTGCGGGATTGCTAATAAAGTATGGATCCTTTATTTGTTAAGGATTGTTGTAACAGACACCATAGCTCATGTCTGTTAGTTGTTTCTTCTTCAAATGGATTATCGGTCTCTATTGTCAGATCGAAGTCACTGAGTTCATCTTTGAGTTGTGAAATATTATTGTCCATCATTCCAAATACAGTCTTATTCCAAGTGCTGAGAATCTTGCACATATGCTTCAACTTCTCATTGAGCACAAAAGGTTGTCGATCGCAGACTATTAAAGCTTCCCGCTCCTTCTTCACGAAGTCCTCAAAATTGTCGTTGGATTCCCAACAATTCAAAGTTCGTATTACCTTAGATCCCCATTTTTGTTTCTTCACTCCTCAATATTATTGGTCTGTGGTCAGATGAGATCCGATCTAGTCCAAATTGGTCCAGTGAGGGCCATTGTTGTAACTAGGTACTCGATAGGAGAAACCTATCTATACGACTGCAACATGCTCCACTTCATGAGATGCAGGTGAAACGGTATCGTTGTAGGGGAAGATCTATGAGATCAGAATCAATTTGGTTGAATTCTTGCATTTCAGGTCTTTTGTGCAGGGTATTGCTTTGGCGCTCGTCTCTGAATCTGATTGCGTTGAAGTATCCTACCACGCACCATTTTGTGCTTGGATCCATCGTGGTTTTGGTTTTGATAGATCCCCACAGCCGACATTTGAAGGATATCTGGCCTTGTGGGTAGATGTGGATCTTCACCTCCTCACTTCCCCATTTTCCTTTGATGCCGATCATTCTTTCTGTTGTCCACGTTCTACAGTACTTCAAATTTCTGCCACATGCAGAGCAAACCTTTGGCGCTACCTTCTAACTCTCTAGGATACCACTCATAATCATAATTCACCCAAATTTGATTACATGCCACCTCTGGATTTCCTTGAGTTTGGTCTCTTGGATGCACATGAAGTTTGGCTTTTCCTTTCTGATCAGCTCTTTTAGCTCTAATAACTTTCTAGGTTGTCCTAATCCATGGATGTTGTAAGATAAGATTCGCATTTTCAGACTACTAAATCCAAATCATTGCCAAAAGCACCACCATTCACATTATTTGTTGTATCTCGTTCTTCCATGCTATCTAAGCGGGATACTAGATCGGTTTTAGAGGTGTGCGGTGTCACTCCAATTCAATGGCTAAGTTGTAAATGTCCTCTGAGGGAGACCTGCTATCCTTTGTTGCCTCCGATTGATTCATGTCTCCAAAGGGTAGGCGATGTGCTCCATGATCTTAAGTGTATGTTCTTTGAGTTTGGTTTTCATCTCAAGAGCCATGGTTAGTTTGAAATGAGTTTCCTGCTATCGCTTTGCCCTGGAGCATGGTGTGAGTTGTAGAGGAATTACTAGCCAATTCCTGAGTAGTAGAGTAGTCGGGGGTATCCATTTCCTGGAGGTTCGGGGCACCATTAAGCTTCAAAATCGAATTCTCGCTAGGACTAGGAAATCCAGAGATGGTCTACACGTTAAGTCTTCTCTAGAGTCGGAATCTTATTTCCCTATTCATGATTATTCGTACACCTATCCTCGGGCCTATTATAGGTTTGCTCAATGTGTCTTTTAGTTCTCTACTACAGTTATCTTATTTGGGGCCTGTGCAGGAGATATCCTTGGTCTGTGAGTAACCACCACTAAGATCTCCTTGGTCTGTGTCCTAATGGATAGATTTGCTCAACGTGTCTTTTAGTTCAACCAACGACTCTTTTCCTACATCATGATTCGTGGATGTCGGAGTACTACTCGTCGATGTTGTTTCCTTTTTTGAGTTTAACCGCGAGACAAATTCACTGTCAAGGGTGTGCCTTTGGGTGTTATGCTTTGCTGGATGATCTAATGTGTTCCCCTCATCAGGTTTTTGAAAAATTAGAGTTGGCCACTCTCCATCATGTAGTCCTCTAAGTGTGTTTTTCCTCCTCTAAGTGTGTTTTCCTCCTCCAGACGTTGACAGACACACGGTTGTTGGGGACTGTGGTTGCCACACTCGTTTCCTTTGTGACATGAATATTTAAAATCTTTGCTTCCATTTGAATCACCAATGTTTGGTGGATTGGTGTACTAGTAGTGACCAATACTTGTATTCGACCATATTGCATATCAGTTTGTCACTCAGTTTTCTCATCGATAGTGACAAAGGAACCCAGCCGCATTGCTATAGCCATGAAGAAGTCTCAATACTAGAAGTGAAGGGGTGTTCCGCGAATCTGTAGCCATGACGATCATGCTAGTTTTCCATTCAGCAACTTCCAAGGCTGGAGTGCATGAAGCAAAGCTTTCTAGCCGTCGATTCGTCGTTCAATAGCTTGCTATGGTCCATCTCTGATTGTAGTTTGATAAGAACTTCCCCTCCCTCAAGGCAAACTACCGAACCTCCCCCATATCCAGTTTCTTCTAGTGTCTTGTTCATCGTGGCAATGCCTAGGATGGGTGTTAGGGTTCCCACTAAGCTTCATTGGAGCCAAGATGTTTTTGTTGGATCCGACTGAAAAGAAATTGTGATTCTGTCCTCTGAACCTTCGTTATGTAGCTGAATTGGATGCTCGTTTAGGCCTACTTTGGTTGTCCCTTTATTGTTTGCTTGTGTGCTTCCCAAAGAGGTGCTTGGGTTTAAAGCTTCACTCAGCTTCAGATGACATGAACGAACCCAAATCTCTTTTAGTTGATCTCTGAGCATTGGTCGGAGTGATCGCTTGAAGAACCTGACAAATCTGAATCATCCTATAGTAGAAGGTTCCCTCTTTGGCAAATGGACATCGCTGATTTGGCCGTAGACGTAGAAAACCTTCCACATCTCCTTTTTTTCCATGAAGGTGGGAAGATAGAAAAGTGGAAGGATATGGAGTCCTCTCGGAGTTTTTTGATATATGTAGGTAGTGTTTTCCTATGAGGAAACAATGTCTCTCCTTTGGACTTTGGAGGAGATGCAGGCCTCTTGTGCCATGTTACCTCTATCCATTCCCCCCACCTTCATTTAGACTTGCAGAGAGACCTGTCGGTGAAGATTGGGATGGGGAGGAAGGTCCAGACCTGTCCTGTGGTGGTTTCTGTGTAATCACATCTTCTGTCTGCGAAGAGTCACATAGCATCTCCAACATTGCGCCAAGCCACTCATTCGTTCATAAAATCATACTGGAGTCGAAGACAAAGTTGATTCAGAGAATCCTAGTGAGAAGGAAGAGAGAAATTACTAGAGAGCGAGACATCGTTTTTACTACTTCACCACTTGTCAATAAACATAGAAAGTTGCTATCTTTGTTCACACATTAGCATACCACCAAAAGAATAGGACCCTACGTACAGATTCTCAAATGAGTGGTAAGACCATTAGTGTCTCCTTCCATGAGGTGCTCCGAGCTGTGCTGAAATTGAAGGCACGATTCCTCGCCACCACTAATCTTATACACAACGCTTGCAATGACAAAAGGTGAGCCATTTTTAGATACATATTCGTTACTATTATACAATATCCAATTAGATAATTTTGGGTAACATATATGGTGCGCTCATGGGAGGGATGCTTTGGTGTGCTTGATGGAACCTACATACCGGTGCATGTACCAACTTTTGACCAGCCGCGCTACAGGACAAGGAAAGGACATTTGGAAAACTAATGTCCTTGGAGTTTGTAATACTCAAGGAAGATTTGTGCACATGCAAGCTGGTTGGAAAGGCTCCGCTGTAGATGCACACATGTTGAGGGACACAGTCACTCGTCGGTCAGGGTTGAAGGTCCAACAAGGTATGCCAACAACATTTGGTACGTACAGTTTGTGGTAGCGTGCAAGGCAATAAGTTAATTTTGGTTGTGTGGCAGGTTGTTACTACTTGTGCAATGAGGGATACATGAACTGTGAAGGTTTTCCCACACCCTATAGGTCCACAAGGTATCATCTTAAGGAATGGGGTCCTGAAACTAGGAGATTGCAGAACCCACAAGAGATATTCAATATGCGACATAGTTCAGCTGAAATATCATTGAAAAGGCATTTAGGACTTTGAAGAAGTGGTTTGCGGTGTTAAGGAACCCTACCTTTTATCCCATTAATACTGTTGAAGTATCAATCTGCATTACTAACTTCAGCACGGAATATGCATGATGATGATGATTCACTGTCAAACCATGGATGTGCATCAGGTTTGTCTTATGAGGAACTGAAGAAAGAAGAAGCAGATTTAAAGAAGTATGAAAACGTGTTGTCACAGAATGAGAAAAGAGCGACTATTTTAAACACGGATTTGAATGACGTGGCTCCTCCAAAACGCTACGATCCGCCTTGATCTAATGGCCAGGCCTGTGGTGTTAAGGAACCCTACCTTTTATCCCATTAATACACAAACTGATATTATTCTAGAATGTTAATTGCTTCATAATTTCATTATGAATGTAACACCTAGGATCGATTATTGATTGTCAGACCACTTATCAAAAAAAATATTGATTGTCAGACCTCCGATTGAGGAAGGGAAGGCAAGATTAACACGTTGGAGGGCTATAATAAAAAAAAACAGGATAACTGTTATTCTCCTACCAAACCAACCCTAATTATCGTAAATGAACATTGTCCCGCAGTTCCCAACTTATTGAAGACAAGAAGGCGTGTACTTCACGCTCTCCGACTGAGCGTGAAGCAAGCAGACCCTTCACAGGATATAATTATATAAAACTAATTTGGCTTGTGGCTCGAGTTATTTCTGGTTTTCTTCATATTTTCCCGAATCGCAGCTGAGAATCCGTCAAAATTCATATCCAAATGGGAATTGCTGTTCTCTGCCCATATTCAGTTCTCCAATTGCCTTTCTTTTCTTCCTTGAGCACGCCCAACTTGGGGAGACCAATGGTTTATGTAAAAGGTGTAAGCTTTTCGGCTTTTGCTTGAATGGCAGTTTGAAATTCTTGATATGAATGATTTCTACTTTTGCTTATCCATCGCCATCTCTGAGTCTGTGCGTTTGGGTGGGAGCTGGGGTTTCTGGAGAAGTTAATGGGACTTTCATAAACGAAGATAATGTTTGCAACAGCTTTAGCAAATATCAGTTTGATTCAGAAGTAGAAAAAGTTGTTTCCAAGACTTCTTCGATTCTTACTTACCAAAAATAACTTTGATTGTTCAAGGTAATGTAGTCTATCTAGAGAAAAAGATGAATGTGTTGTGTTTGAATGGTTTAAAATAGCTATAGATGTGTTCTTAGGCTTAAGAAAATTTGATGACCCTTTTTAGCTAAGATCAAACTGAGTTATCATTTGTTGATGCAGCTTGTTGAATTTGTCAGAACTAGCACAAAGGCCATTGTTTTCAACACATATAATAGCCAATGCAAGCAGAGAAAGGGTGGAGAAAACAGAGTGGCCAGAGGATGATCCTCCTCCCACTTTTGATGGTAGATCATCTGTGTCACCTAACAAGGAAGCCATTCTTGAACTCTTCAAAAGAATACAATCTTCAATTTCTAAAGGAGAGACAATGAAATCCAGAAAGAGAAACTCAAAGGATAGCGAAGTGAAGAAACCCTCTGCTGAACCAGTCCTGGAAGTTTTTGAACAATCAAGAACACAACCAAAAGGTTTGGTTGCAAATGCTTATAACGAGTCATTAGACACTCAGTTGAAACTGTGACATTTTTTATTCTGATCAAATAATAACAGTATTCGAACTCATGAATTAGTAAACACAGATACATTTGTTATATGTTAAAGATGCAAACTTTTGTCTCATAGTGGTCTGACTTTATCGTTTCCCGGCAGGGAAAACGTTGCCAGGTAAAGGAAATGAATCGGCTGGCCAGCGAAAAGATGAGGGAGATGAAAATTCATTTATCAGGTCGACCTTCAGATCAGCAAGGCTGCCATCTAACTTCACCAAAAGGTCCCCTATACCTACTCAAACAAGCCCGGGAGGCGAAATTCAATCAATGAAAAAAGTAGAAGTTAGAGCAACTGTATCAGTCCCAAAAGAAGAGAGAGTGCAAAAGATAGAAACAACATCTGTTGCAAGCGACAAGAATGTTGCCGAGTCCCTCAAGTTTGATGAAATGAAGCTCCATCAGCTAAAAGAAGCGGTGAAATCTAGAGGGATCAGGGGTTATTCAAAGCTGAAAAAGAGTGAGCTTGTGGAGCTATTGATGAGGTCAGTTGAAGGTGCTGCTGCTCCATGAATGAGATCAATGAAAGCTTCATAAACCAGGGAAAATTCATCTTGTTGAATCCCATGTTTCGTTGTTTTGTTGATTGCTGGTGATGGACTGGATTCACTCGACTTAAAAATGAAAGAGATTTTTATTCTTTGCATCAGAAAAAATTTCATGGACGGGATGAATTGGATGCCTGAAAAATATTAAAAATCATGAAAAAAATTCCGTTGCCGGGACTTGAACCCGGGTCTCTCGGGTGAGAGCCGAGTATCCTGACCAACTAGACTACAAC
>JAOWBN010246080.1:0-11833 GCA_028565015.1 Pinguicula moranensis | reverse complement strand
GATGGTGAAGAACTTCTTGGTCCTGAAGTACCATATCTTAGTGCAATTGGAGCACTAATGTATCTTGCTAATAATACGCGACGTGATATATCATTTGCATTAAATTTATTAGCAAGATATTGTTTTTCTCCAACTAGAAGACACTGTAATGGAATCAATCACGTTTTCGGTATCTTCGAGAAACAATGTATATGGGAACCCATAATTAACTGGTTATGTTGATGCTGGATCTCAAACAAGCTATATGTTTACTTGTGGAGGTACAACTATTTTGTGGCGTTCTATTAAACAAACATTAGTCGCTACTTCTTCTAACCATGCAGAAATCCTTGCAATTCATGAAGCAAGTCGTGATGCATTTGGTTAAGAACCATAACCCAACATATTCGTGGAATGTGTGGATTAGAGACCAAGAACGACATTCCAACTATTCTTTATGAAGATAATGCATCTTGCATTGCTCAACTGAAACAAGGTTTCATTAAAGGGGATTGGACAAAGCATATATCACCCAAATTTTTTATTACATATGATCTTCAAGAAAAGGGTGATATAAATATTCATCAAATTTGATCAAGTGACAATCTGGTAGATTTGTTTACAAAAGCATTACCTACTGCAATTTATGAAAAAATGGTTAAAGGGATCGACATGAGGAAACTAAAAAATGTGTCCAACAGGGGGAGATCATAAGATCATGTACTCTTTTTCCTTTACTATAATTTTTTCCCGCATGGTTTTTTTCCTATTAAGGTTTTAACAGGACAAAATGAGATGGACATTCAAGGGGGAGTGATATGAATTTAATGTATGCAGAATTAGGTAGAAAAGTAGTTGTATATTAAATACAATTAATAATGAATGTCCTATAAAGAGAATGAAGTGAATGAGAGAAGAAGAAGAGAGAAATAGAGAAAGAAGAGAAAGAGGAGAAAGGGAAGAAAGAAAGAAAAGAGAAGGAAAATTTGTGAGCAGAATTTTGAGAATTTTGAGATAGTTTGTTTTCTCATTTTAATATTTGATAAGCATTTGTTCACATTTACATAAATAATTCACAACTAGAAAAACCATAATGACCCGAGAACTATCCAACCTAAGTCTTCTGTTTATAGGCAGAAAATTAAGCCTAGACGTCTGGACAAGAACATGCAAATCAAAAAGAGAATATGAATATTCTGAAGAACAGCTTTGCACCTCTAGAATATCTGACAATTTTTTAGCAACAAACTTTGGGGGAACCGTCTCAAACTAGCCAACACTATCTGAAGTAGGCCAGACGTCTAAAGAAGGAGCCCAAACCCGATCATAGTAACTGATACAACATGTTAAATCCATAAACGAACCCTTCATCCAATCCTCCCATCAAGAGGTACAAAAAGATTAAGTGGATGCAGTAACAAACCCAACGTGGCTTATGGAGGAAGTTTTTAAATTCTAATTATTGTACTTTTATATTACTCTTAGTGAAATAGTGGGTGGTCATGGGTAGTTAGATAATTAACTATTTAAGTGATGTATTTGACTAAGAAAAGAATGTTGAATGAAGCATATTGATAATTCTGATCTATCTTACCGTCTAGACTGTTACTCCCCTATCTGTTCCTTCTCCTCCCTCTGAATCTCAATTCTTCCTCCCTATTTCCCTTCCACTTTCCCTGCCCCTTCAAAATTCTCCTTGTCTCGTCTATGCATTGTAACTGGCTTGTTACAAATGGTATTGGAGCTGCGTTGAATCTCACTACTTAATTCGTGAGTTTCGTGAAATCAATGATAGGTTCGACCTTCGGAAACAACTTATGGATATTTTTATCCAATATAATGAATCGCTATACAAGAATAATCATGCTCCGGTTGAAGAGTAATTTGAAGATCTAGTTGTAGTTCCAAAACCAAAAGAATTTTACCTGGTAGAGGAGGATTTCTTTGAGCTACCAAAGTTGTCGAATACAGTGCCCGAACTAAAGGAATTTCATCTTTTAGAAGAAGATTTTCCTGAATTACCGAAGATGAGACAACCTGCTAATTTTGCGGCACCAAAATTATACGGCACATGTTTCATAGAGGAGTTTTGCAATTCTTTTCCGGAAGAGAAGAAGAGATCGACAGAGCACGTAGATCCGCCACTAGTTGATGCAACACAAAGAAGGGTTGTCGCTCCCAAAAGGACCGATCAGTCGTGCTAGGTTGAAGGAGTTCAAAGATGGACTTGCGTTGCTAATTTATGAGCTATGGATCGAAGCCGCACGGAGTGAGATGGGGCATACAACTCACAATGATATCCCTTAGAAGAAACCCACTAGTTCGCTTGGCCTAGCCCACAATGGTGTTACGATTCAATCCAAGATTATTCATTTGCTCCCGCCCCAAGATAAGGCCCCCGGTGTAACAACCCAACAGATCGAGTCAATGAAGAACTCTTGGTCAAGAGAGATCCCCTTCATGATCAACACTTGCATGGCATATTAACTCATGATCATAGTCATAATCAAGTGGAGATTTATCGCACTAAATGACAAGAAATTCATGAAGAGCTCTTGGTTTTGCATGGCATATTAAGGCATGATCAAGTGGACATTATGGTACTAAATGACAAAGTACCGTCTCCATACTTCTACCAATTCAAGACATCCATATGGCTGAAAGGGAGTTATATACATTTGAAGAAAAAATCGTAATGGGTCAAGTGGGTTTCACACGTCTACGTAGTGGCCGAGAATAAATTAACTCAATTCGTAACTCTTCCATGCATGCATGGACAACTATCACACGTCCAAGGAGTGGTTGACTAGAATTTTAATGCATTGAAGGCAATTCATAACGCCTCAATGCATGACTAATGATGGGTTTCGAAACTCTGTAAATAGGTGGTACTTGTATTCGATTAGGTTATCTTGGATTTTATGCTTTGTTTTGTTGAGAGACTAGAGTTCTCCTTTCATCTTTTATAAGATATCTTTCCGACTTACTATTAAAGATAGGTTATACAATGATAAGGTTCTATTACAAGAATTCACGACATTCAATACGCAGTCTTTCAGACATATGGTTTTTAACACGCTTGCCACGATTGAGCTACTCCGTGCCGAAAGATACGGGCACAAGCATGATGAGTTCATCATGTTGTTTCGGTGTAACCTTAGATAATAATTATATTAAAATTTAAATGTATATTCAGGACGAATGATCTAATCCTAAGTATGGAAGAAGCCTAAACATGCCATATATCTAATCTATTAAGAATATTGGTGCTACTTGCATTAACTTTAAAATTAAATAAAACATGCTCACCATGTAATCATATGAATAAACCATCTCCCACATAATACATGAAGTCTATACGCAAGGGTAAAAAAATCTAAAACAAAATCAGATTTGTTACCCTTGGAGACCACCAAGCAATCCTCGCTCCGCAAGGGAAAACACTTTCTTCTTATATGCTTCAAAACCACCAAGGTTTGCAAGCTATAACCCGAGAATATACTTCAAGATTGTGAATCTCTTTTATACTCCAAAACAAATAATAAGACAATCTCAATACTCACTTTTAGGAAGATATAATCTTAATACATGAACAAAGATCTAATGAACAAGAGAAACACTCTTTTTTCTCTTTCCTAAATTGGTTTCCACACCCAACTTGATAATCACAAATCTCGACTACTTGTAATAGTAGCAGAAACGTGTTGCATGAAGTTGTAGTGAAAACAAAGTTGTATTGTGGCTAGAGGATTGCCTTATATTTATAGTGAGGAGTTAGGTCAAGACTTAGATTAATTGTTGCCCAAGTTAGACCCAATTAATAAGTAATAGAATTCTCGACCATTTAAGACTCTTTTAAATATGTCATAATTTAGACTATTAATTACACTTCATTTAATTAAATCCAAGGAAACATTAATCATATTTTCATTGGGCCTTGTAATTAACACATTAATTATAAACCCAAATTAGACTATCTAATTTTATAGAAATTAAGGGGAAAATATTCAGCCTCTTGTGGCTTCTTGGCTCTTTGGAGTTGGCAATAACCTCATTGTTATCACAGTAGAGTGTTATAGTCTTGTACATGTTTGGAATGGCTTTTACCTCAAACAAGAATTTTCGGAGCCATACAACCTCTTTGGCAGCTTCTGAAACAACAACATATTCGGCTTCCATGATGGAATCATACAACCTCTTTATATTCCTCCATACAACGACTTCACCATCAAGGGTGAACACAATGCAGAAGTGGATTTTCTAAAATCATTGTTTGCTTGTAAATCAGAGTCAGAGTATTCTATGAGGATCATATCTTAACTCGAGTACACTAGCATATAGTCTCTCGTTATTGTAAGATACTTGAGAATGGTCTTGACCGCATTCTAGTGATCTAATCCATCATTTGATTTATACAGATTAATTGTGCCCACGACATAGCAGATGTCAGGCATAGTATACAACATGGCGTACATGAGGCTTCCCACTGCCGAAGCATAGGGCACGCGTCTCATTTCCTTTTCCCATGAAGAATCTTTGGACATTGTTCAATTGAAAGGGTGACTCCATGTCTTTAAAGGATGTAACTCTTCTTGGGGTTCTCCATCTTCGTGGTGAGAGAAAATTTGGTAAGATAGTCTAATTTTTTTATTTGAAAAATTAAATTTTTATTAATTATAGGCTTCGCCAAAAGAATAGCTACAACAAGTTCAAACACCTATGTGAACCTAATACATATACGGGGTTCTGAAGACAATTTTCTAATACAAGCCCAATATTTGACCTGGTTACCCAAATCCAGTTGGAGACTTTTGTGTTCTCTAGGATTGACTCGGTGCATGGTGATATACCATTAAATACCATATTATTATGGGTTTTCGATATGCCCTTACAAGACATTGCCAGATAGACTTCCATACTTCACTCAAACTCTTCCCTTTGAACATTCCCAAATGGAGAAAATAGTAATGCAGCGGATTGTTGCTACCGACATGGTTGTAACCAAGCCAATTGTATAACTTCTGCTAGATTTTGTATGTGCTTCTACTCTCCAAGAATATATGTTGAAGTGTTTCTTCTTGAGTTTGGCAGAACGCATAGTTGAGGGCTGCCAATTGCGCTGTATGTACGCCTCAGGCATACAAATTGTCGAAAGTGACAATCCTTTTCATGAATCATGCCCCAGAGGAAGGCATGTGGCATTTTTGTGTGCCGCTATTCCAACTTGTGTCCAACACTCCATAATCCTGCAAAGAAATACCCACAAACTATGTTAATTCAAAATAAATAGATCTTACCGTGTGGATTTGTCGTTCTCCATTCGACTGCCACCTGTAGTTATCCTTCTCCTTTGGATTGATCTCGACTCCTGCAACACGATATTCTATAATTGAAATTAGTAGTAACTCATAATATAATAAAGGTTTGCACCAATGCCATAGTCAGGTAAGTTGTTCGCTCTCCGGGCACCTTTACAACCACTGTAGTGTTTCAGTCGGATGCAATCGAGTACAATCAATTGGAGACGTTTGTTGGACATCCCAGAACTGTTCACCTAGATTGCCAAAACAGTGTATACTCCTTGTTCCCTCTGTGCCGCCTTATATTGTTGATGAACATACAAACTTGAATAAATCTGTCCTCCATATGAACACATGACCAGTGGATGTAACAGATAGAGAGATTGTATGGTCTTACTAAGTAGGCTATCTGGTTCAGTTATGATTTTTTAGAACCACTTACCAAGCAGAGCTAAATTTAATAGTTCCAAATTCTTAATTCCCAAACCCTCCTTCCTGAATTCTCGGATGAGGTCCTACTCAATCAAATGTATAGGCTTCATTTCTTGGGATGAACCTCCCCATAATAATTTTGATTGGATCTGTCATATGTTAGCTATCACATTTTTTGTCACCTTGAAGGTAGATAGGAAGTATGTTGATAGTCGTGTAAGTGAGGACTTTATAAGTGATATTCAGCCCAAGAAAGGGAGACAAATTTTCTCAACTTTGAAATTTTTCTATCACCGGTTTCCATGTAGTTGTTCTTCTTGGGTTAGCACCTAGTGGCAGACCAAGGTAAGTTTGTGGTAGTTTTGTTGTCAAACAGTTAAGATTGTTTGCATAATCTTACACATGAGAGTTGTGAGCAGTTATTCCTATAATTTGGCTTTTAAGGGAATTGACTTTGAAGCTTGAAGACATTTCAAACCTCACAATGCCCTTCATTGCTTGCACACTTTTGTTGGTTCTATGGCAGAACAGGAGGGTATCATCAGTGTATTGAAGGTGCATCCGTCGTAGTTTAGACTTAACAATGTGTAGGGGGACCATCTTCCTAACATCATCGCTCAGTCAATCATAAGGTGTAAGCCTTTGATTGCAATGAGAAAGAAAAATGGGGATAGAGGGTATCCCCAGTCAACCAAATTGAACGCACTCTAAGATCCAGTTCCTCCATTTCTCATACAATCCAAACTTCTCCAACATCCTAGAAAGGTATCCCCAGTCAACTGAATGCTTTTTAACAATCTACCTTTAAAAGTAGAGCTCTTCGCTTATTATGCTTGGTCTCCTCAATTACTCCATTTGCTATAACGACTTCATCCATAATCTGTCATCATTTATAAACTTCATCTGATATGGAGAGACTATTTTAGGCATTACAAAGCTAAAATAGTTTGTCAGTATTTTTTGCAGAATCTTATAGGCGCATCCTACAAGTGAGATTAGTCAATAATGCTCTATTCTCTCAGGGATAGTTATTTTTAGTGTTAGCATTATGTGGCTAAAGTTGATTCCTTTTATTAGCTTGTCATTTTCGTGGAATTTCTAGATAAAAGCAATAATACCTTTCTTCATCATTTTTCAGTGGTGCTTTATGAAGTAGAAATTTACACCATCAGGACATGGACTCTTATTTGGGGCATAGAACCAAACAGTCTTTCTAATTTTTTCCCCAGTGAATGGAATGGTAAGGAATGCATTGTTATTTTCATTAAGGCAATTCGGTGCTAGGGTACATAAATGAATTCAGTCATAGAAATTTGTAGCATAATGCCATTTGAAATGTTCTTTTATCCCTATCTTTACCTTATTACATCTTCAGTCCATCAACCATTAGTTTTAAATCCTCACAATTCATTCCTTTTCCTGTGCTTTTTGATTCTTGCATTATAGAACTTTGTGTTACCTTCTCCCTCTTTAAGCCATGGTGTTCTGGATTTTTGGTAGAGTATTCGGGCCTATCTTTGGAGTAGTACATGGAGTTCTTTTTTTCCTCTATTTGCTGCTTTATCTCCAGTTCTATTTCATTTTGTCTTTCCGCCCTCTCTTCGCATGAGGTTATTGCTTTATGCTTTTGTTCTATACTCCCGCCGATGTGACCGAAGACATCCTTATTATAGCTTTGAAGAGTTGTCATCACATTTCTTAATTACTCATGCAACATGTATCCACTCCATCCAGTTATTGTGTCATTTTCCCAGGGTTTTTTTTTTCAAAAACGCTTCGAATTCTTTCACTTTGTTTTTGCAGTATGCAACAAAGTCAAACCCCAATTGATTGTCTCTTGCTTGAGCATTATCGGCCTGTGATCCAAGTTGGACTTTCAAGTGCCATTCGATGTAGGCTCGGCCATATGAG
Organism: Pinguicula moranensis; assembly: GCA_028565015.1. Classification (NCBI taxonomy): domain Eukaryota; kingdom Viridiplantae; phylum Streptophyta; class Magnoliopsida; order Lamiales; family Lentibulariaceae; genus Pinguicula; species Pinguicula moranensis. The sequence continues at coordinate 4,211 of JAOWBN010246080.1, read as the reverse complement.
TAGCCTTTCTGGAGAGAGTAGGAACCAATCAAGCCAATTGGTAGAAGTATTCCTTTTCTTTGCCGGTGCAACGATGCCTCTATCATGTAAGTCTACAAGTTTTTTTTGCCTTACAAATTGGTCAAAATCTTTCATTTCACATGTAGGGCTTATTTGTTGGGGGTTGCATTCGTCTATGTTCCTTAGTGCATTGAAATCCCGACATAGACACCATAATCTATTTAGGTCATTTTGCAACATAATGGTGATTTTCGGCCTATTTATTTCTTTGTTAGTTGTTCACATGGGGGTAAATGTTCATGATCGTAATTTTCTCATTTCTTTTGTCACCATATCCCAACCACAACTAGCATACCATGAGTCTCCTAGTTACTTTACAGTTCAAAAGACTCGGGGTCCCATACATAGAGCATACCTTCTAAGTTTCCTACCACGCTTTTTGCTCGCCAGTCAAACCTTTTGGTTGGTCAAAAGTCTTAACAATCACTGGTTGTGCTTGAGTCGGACTTAGTTTTTTGTATGCAGAACAATTGTATTCTCCGCTTTCTAATTATCACTTTTATATCTTGCATTTTCCTTCTATCTTCCATTCTTCTCACATTGTAGGTTGTAATATTCATGAACTTGATTCCTTTTCTCCTTCCGCTATAACTTGTTTCCTGATGAGCTCAATGTTGCTATGATCATGAGTTTCCAATTGTTCAACAATTGTTGAGATCTCAAATATTGGGGCATTTGATATCATATTTGTTTCATGACCTAGTGCTAGTATTTTTATGATTCATGCTTCAAATTTAAGTTAGCAATATAATTTAATAAATAAGAGTTTTGAAATTACTTTGCTAACTTGATTGCGCGCTTTGCCTCTCATCGGGTTAGCTCAGCCTTCTTGGGAGTGCTTGCCAAATCGCTGTAGTAATTGAATGTCTTCCAACGTTGATCCCTCTGCATCTCAACATTTTATGTAATTTATACATTCTTCTTCCCTGATTTTTTTTATTGATGGGCTTGATCTAGGACCTTGGGTAGCAACGCACCATTGCATTTAAATGGCCTTGATATCGGGCTGGTTCATTTGCCAGTAGCCCAGAAAAAACTGGTAGTGGCCCAACAGATGGTTGCGGTACAATCTGAATGGTCTGGTGGCCTACCAGGGTCTAATTGATATCCATCCGCGGGAAGAGTTTTAGTAGGGAACATAGATGTGGATAAAGGCCCATTCAGCTATTCGGTCTATTAGATCCCAACAGAAGTTTGTTATATGGTAAGATATCATCTCCTCTCTCAACCGTTTGAAATAGTTAGGGAGCCCCTTCTTCATATTATTCGGTTCTAATGCTTTAGTAGTTGTCGGGTGCAAGTTCTATTCTGATATAGCTTTTTGTTTGGACTTATTTCTGGCTACAATCCGCCATTCAGCTTCAGTCAGTGTGAAGGATGACCGACGTTTAGCTCAACATCAAAGGCTCAACCATCTTCTCGACTGTGAGATGTTTGCAAAGCTTGTGTGTTTGATGATTATTTTGTTATACATTTATTTTATAAGGTTATTCTTCGAGTAAATGCCAAACCACATACAAAAATATTTTTTACCTGTAGGCTGACCTATCATCTACACTAGATTTTACAATTACATAGTTTATTATTCCCTTCTTAACCCTGCTTTCCGGCCAGATTTTAAGGTTTGCTTTTCGTTTTTATCACCATAATGGAAATTAAGTAATTGGGAATACAAACTAAAGATCTGTTGGAACTTATCACGTAGCCTTTTTTCTCTGTCCTTTGGGCTATACTGTCTTTAGAGCTCAATCGAGTCTGTTTGTGGTGCATATGATTTACTATCTTCGTCTCATGTAGGACAAATTCTATTTTTCCAGCCTCATTTCCCCCTGTTCTCCCTAGACATTAGGGCTTCCTGCAGCAATTTCTGATTTATTCGTACTGATCCTTATTTTGTGAGAGAATCTACTCTATTATTTGCTTCCCCGAACTGATACATCACTCTGATCGGTATACCCACCAACATAAGAACAAGGTTGTCTTAATAATATCAGAGGTACCAAATATCACATTCATTCTATCTGATGCAATTAACCACTAGCATGGAGTCTATTTTGATGAGATGTAACCCCAACCTCTCTCCTTGCACAGCTTTATCCTTTCTATTATCGCTTGTAGCTCCGCACTGTTATTGGTCCTCATCCCAAAGTGTTGAGAGAAAATTGCCAGGAAATCTTCATTTTCATCTCGGACAATTCCGCCTCCCGATGGTCTTGGGTTCCCTAGGCCACTTCTGTTGCAGTTGAGCTTCTTCTATCCTTGCGGTTGCGGTGGCCATGTGACTAGACAGATCCTTTCTTTCGATGGGCCTCTAATATAGCAACAAGTTTGCTAGTATGTTATTGTCCATCACCTACATTTTCAAATGTAAATCAGCACAATTTAATACTTCAATAATGGAAAGTGCACCTGTCTCCATGTCTGATATAGGATAGTCGCGCACCATCGAAACACGCTTTGCATCTTCGTAGCCACAAACACCATGTGATGATGACAAAGGTTATACCCACCAAGAAACCTATCAAGCCTTTTTGGTACATGTAGACCAAAGGTATATTCTACCTTTCCAGGTATGTAAATTATGGCTTGGAATCCCGAATAGTTGTCTTTGATCCATAATTTCCTGTTTCCTTGGATTGCAACAGTCACAAGCTGAGGCTAACTAAATGCCCATTCGTCGGATGTTGTCATTTATAAAGAGAAGTTCTGCCAAATCTGCCATGCACAAGACAATTAAGGATTGATGGTAGGAAAAGAAGAGTTTTGCTTACTTCATTTTGTTTTGCTATGTAGTTCTAGAGTGAAGGTGAAGAAATTCTCTCGGGAATTTTTTTTTCGCTAAAACAAAATATGAGATTAGTTTGAAAAGGTATGTATCCTTTTTTTGTTAAATAGTAGGGTTGCTTAATCGGGAAAACCGATCGGTAATCGGTATTCCCGATATTGTATCAAAAATTTTCAATATCGAAAAAAACTTACTATCCCGACCCAAGATACCGAATTACCGATATTGATGTTTTTTGATTTTTTTTGTAAAATATCGATTTATCGACTTACCAAAACGTACCGAAAAATTTTGGGATCACAAGTTGGATCCCTATTTTGATCCGATTTTTTGAATAACCGATTAAAATCGATTATGCGGTATAAATATTGAATAACCGATTAAAATCGATTATTCGGTCGATTATTCGGTATAAATACCGAATAACCGATAAAATTCGATTATTTGATATAAATACCTATCGATATTCAGTAGAGACAGTTTTATTCTTATTCCAACATTTCAAAATATAATTTTTGTCTAAATTAACATTGTATTTAGCCCCTGTTTTGCGTAGTTTTCTTAAAATTATAATTGGCTTATAAGCACCTTTTTTCCAAAAATAACTCCTCATCTTTTGAAAAAAAAAGTACTTATAAGACAATTATAAGCATAATAAGGCTGCACAAAATACCCCTTCGACTAAAAAAAAAAAAAGGACCACCGGCGCGGGCCTCGCCAGTTCTACTCTATTACCGCTCGCCGCTGATAGCCCTAATTGATGACTCCTAGCCCCAAATTGGAAACCCTAAATATTGAAACCTCAAACTCGAAATTGCGAAACGATTACGATCGTTGCGCTCGAACTTTTTTACTTGAATTTTTCGCGCGATTGTTCAGATTTTCGAAATTGGACGGATCTCAGTCACGCTTCAATTTGACGATTTCTGCATTGCCATTTCTAGATTTCGCGTGGTTGTTCGCGGTTAAGGTTTATGCGCGAATTTCTTCCCTTTTTATGTTACACAATATTTTGGTTGCATTACGGGAGAAAGCAAATTAAAGATGCTCTATTGGGCATACAGGTGACTTGATATATGCCATTTCGTGGTACTTCATACAACTCTAGCTTGTTTTTGCAAGAAAATTTTTATTTTTGTGCCCTATAATGCGAAGATTGTTATGGTGAGAATAACAAGATAGTTGCGTAGCTATTATTATGCAAGTCATCAAGTTTGACACTGGCAAAAATATTTGGGACATTCTCTCTTGCAGAACCATCATGTAAATTTTCATTCTAGTAAAAACACATTGTTTTGTGCGAGAGGTTCAAGTAACATGACGAATGTTCACCTTTGTCTTTGTGTCACTGCTTGTGTCACCTTTG
>JAOWBN010246058.1:0-11835 GCA_028565015.1 Pinguicula moranensis | reverse complement strand
CGTCACGATACCCGAATTCCCGATTTTTTTCGGGAATTCGGGTATCGGGACGGGTTCGGGACCGAAAATTCGGTCCCAATTCTTATCGGGACGGGTTCGGGTATCGGGAATACCCGTCCCGAATACCCGTTTGGCCACCCTTATTTAAAGGTACCTCAGTCTCTCTGGCCTGAGGCTATGGCCACTGCCACATGCCTTCTTAATCGATTGTCTACTAGGATCCTTAAGTTCGACACACCCATCTAGACACTCTCTCAGTACATTCTAGACTTTACCCCAATAAAACTATCCCTAAGAGTGTTTGGAAGCTCAATGTTTGTTCATATCCCTAGACAAGATCAAACTAAACTAAATCCATGTGCCCTAAAATGCGTCTTTGTCGAATATGGAATTAATCAGAAAGGGTATCGATGTTACCATCCTCCCTCCAAACGCATGTACACAACGATGGACTGTAACTTTATTGAATTTGAATTTTACTATCATTCAAAACCTCGTGGTCAGAGAAAATCTATAGGAGATCCACTTGGTTGGTTAGTTAGTGCGTCCTTATCTCAACTTGAACCTGTTATCCCACAAAAACTTGCTACAGGAACCACCGAGCTTCCATCCATGTACGAAGAGACCACCATCGAGAGGACACCTACACTTGTGTCTCCATCGGCTCGGAACCCTGAGGTAAATATACCTGAGGCACTTGACCAAGATATTGATCATGATACTGTTTTCACTTACTCTACTCTTGAGCCCGTTTATGTCTTACCATCATGGAGCACTGGGGGATACCAGCACAGAGATATGAGCCAGAGCATATCCCTAGAAGATCCAAATATCCCTTGACCTCTATGGCTAGGGGGATTCTAACCAAGCAGGCAACTGCTTACCTTGCTTCTATTTATACTGAATAGGTACCCAAGACAATTGCTGAGGCACTTGAAAAGAAGGAGTGGAAACATGCTATGGATGAAGAAATGCAAGCCTTAAAAAAAATGAGACATGGGAAGAATGCAAGTTACCACCCGGAAAAAAATTGGTTGGATGCCGATGGGTCTTTACTATCAAGCACAATGCTGGTACGATCAAAAGATACAAAGTTAGACTGATAGCCAAAGTTTTTACACAAACGTATAGGTAAAATTACTCAAAAACCTTCTCACCAGTGGCAAAACTCGATACCATCAGGGTAATATTCTCCATAGCAGCAAATCAGGATTGGCCTCTGCTCCAGTTCGACGTGAAGAATATTTTTCTACATGGAGACCCGAAGGAAGAAGTTTACATGGAGGGCCCTCTATGATAAACGGGAAACTTCAAGAAAGGCGAGATTTTTTTATTAAAGAAAGTACTATATAGACTCAAACAATCTCCCAGTGCATGGTTTTGCAGGTTTACAGTGGCCATGCAAAAATACAGGTGGTGATGCCACAAAAATTCAGGAGCTCCAAAAGTACTTATTTTAGGAATTCGAGATGAAAGATCTAGAACACCTCAAGTATTTTCTTGGAATTGAAGTACTTCGATCAAATCAGTGGATCTTTATCTCCCATAAAAAAATATGTCCTTGATCTTCTAGCTGAAACAGATGGTGGACTGCAAGCCCACTGAGACTCTGATGATGATGAATCACAAACTTCAGTTTGATGAAAATACGAGCATGGCTAACCACGAGCAGTACCAATGGTTAGTTGGCAAGTTGATCTATTTGGCTCATACCAGACTAGATATAGCTTGTGCAGTAGGAGTGATCAGTCAGTTTATGTGCAAGCCTCAGATAGATCATATGGAAATTGCACTGAGGGTGGTATGATATTTGAAGCATACCGCAGAGCATGGAATTCTCTTCAAGAATTCTGGACATCTGAATATCTAAGGGTATATTGATACTGATTGGGCTAGAAATCCAATAGAGCGAATATTAACTGCAGGATATTTAATGCTAGTGGGAGGAAACCTCGTGACTTGGCGGAGCAAGAAACAAAAGGTGGTAGCCCTATCTAGTGCCGAGGTAGAATTAAGAGGAGTAGCTCGATAAGTGACTGAAGTGTCATGGTTAAGAAAGCTTATGGTCGAGATTGGATTCCCAACTCAAATTACAATTCCGTTATGGTGTGACAGTAAGGCCGTCATAAGTATTTCTGGCAATTCAGTAAAAAATGATTGAATCAAGCACATTGAGATAGATCGGCATTTCATCAAAGAAAAGATAGATGTGGGCATCATGAGTTTACCATTCGTTCGCTCCGAAGATAAATTGGCGGACACGCTCACTAAAGAAGTCTTGGTCAACATGTTTCAAGATACACTATGCAAGTTGAATATTGGAAATCCCACTAATCAACTTGAGGGGGAGTGTTAATATAGTAAGAATCAATTAGGGATATGATTTTAATTAACCAAATTGTAATTAAGGTAAGAATCACAAGATATGATTCTTACCTTAAATCCATGTCCCTTCCCTTATTAGCATATCCTCCTCATATATGTATTGTGAGAATCATGAATGAAACAATCAAGTAATTCTGAGATTAATTTTACTCTCTACGAGTTATCAATATGAACTATTACTAATTCCAATTCTAAAATCACTTGTTGCAGTTGTTGAGATTCATCAAGAAGAGAAGGACAGCTTGAGGTTGCAGACAAACAGAGAAGGTGAAATCTACATGGTAAGGTTTTGCTTATTATGTAGTAACATAGTTTATGGATTTTTCCTTGCAGAATTATGGAGTGTTGGCTGCAAGATGGAGTAGCAATTCACCAAAGCAGGTGCAGACTTTCGTATGGCATTTGATTCAGGAAAGGATTGCCACTTTTGACAATCTGTACGGCAGGGGCATACACACAATGCAATTGTCAGGCCCTGGTTGTGCATTCTGCAAAACTCAAGAAGAAACAATACAACATATATTTTTTGAGTGTGACAGCACATACGAAGTCTGGCAGGATCTATACAAATGGCTTGGTTAATACTACGTAGGGAGTAACAATCCACAACAACATCATCCACTCTATATGGATATGATCAAAGGGAAAAGATGGAGAGAATTGTGAAAGTTTGCATGGCATAACCTAATTTGGGGCATATGGAAAACACATAATAACTCTGAAATTAAAGGGGAGCAATTTTTTTTTGAACATAGTGGGTTGGGTCGAGTTTAATCTGGTACAGCCGGACATGCATGTTTCGAAGTTACTGCAATCGTTTGATACATAGACAACCATAATTTTGCACAAATAGTCGGCTTCTTTATAACATAAACAAATTCAGAAGTTTAGAATTAATTTGATTAACCAACAATCGAGTAAAATATTAAACTATCAAAATAATTATATTAAAGAACTATAAATATATATATATATATCCAATACAAATATAAAAATAAAAGATCTATTAGAATTCATAAAGTTCCATCAATGTTCTATAGTATAGTTAGTTATCACTGTGAAATTTGAATCACTTTCGTCATTTATTTAAATCATTGTAAGAGTGATGCAACTGAGTCAACTCTATATCATGCTTATGTTCAACGGTTACTTTCTCTCTCTACCAAATTCTCTAAACTCTCTCTAAACCATCTCCGAACACTTTGCACACGTGCACCCTCCACCGCCCAGAATGGAGGCGGCGGAGGAGGCAGAGATGCCGCCTTCGCAGGTCCCGCCATTGGGGGGAGACCCACCCCCGAACCCAATACCCATGGGCGAACCGACACAAGGAATTGACAGCCGTCCCCATCAGGTTCGCGATGGGGTAAGAGGAGGAAGACATCGCTGGATCGATGCCAAGCGACTCCAGGAGGAAGGCGTTACCTTCTTCTACACAGGATTTCCTGCCGACTGAACTGATGACGCAATGAGATGAGCCTTTGCGGATATGGGAGAAATCTCGACCATCACAGCATCGAATAAACTGGATGAGTTGGGAAACATATTCGGATTTGTAAGATTCTCCTCAATCGTAGATAGCATTGGGAAGACTCTTGCAAAATTGAACTCGATTCGGCTGGGGGAGGCCGTCCTCCAAGCGAACGTGGCATGATACTCTAAGGACTCAAAGGCGAATACGCGCAAGACTTTAAATCAGGACCCAGTAGCGACAGTGAAACCCATGGCACTAGAAATTGCCATTGAAGCCGACCTAACCCCTGATGAAACTGCTTGGCTAAAGTGGTGCCTAGTCGCAAGTTTGCAGGGTGTCTCTAGGGCCCAGATTGTCTAGGAGATGAGACTGAATCGAGAACTGGAACAGGTTAAGGTATCCCTCCTTCCTGGAACGCATGTACTTATACAGACCACATCAGAGCATGAAATAGAAATCTTATTGCAAGACTCCCAGAAATGGAAGAAATTGGGGCTACAAGATCTCCGGAAATGGACATCGGAGGATGCCTCTAACCCGAATGATAGGTGGATTTGCTTTACTGGAATTCCGGTACAGTGTTGGAACCATAGAATCTTCATAAACATGTCTACATCTTTGGGCAAACTGATTAAAGTATAGGAGCCACAGACTGAATTCCAGGATTTTGACTCCATCTGACTACTGATCTGTAAGAAAGAGGCGACGGATGCGATGCCAAACCTGACTTTGGTGACTAAAACAGGGACGTATCCGATATAGATACGGGAGGAACCGAAAGCGTGGAAGAAATTCTTAGACACGGGGAGAAATCAGACTGCACCTACCATAGAAAAAATGGATGAAGAAATCTGGCCCATACTCAGGCCTGAAGAACCTATAGCACAGAGTGGACCAGAGCCGGTTCAAAAGGAGGGAAAACGGGATGTTGTTGAACCTTTTACTTCAGGTCAGGATATGCAGGAGAACCAAGCACCTAAACAGACCACTAAGGAGGATCACAGGATAAATCCCCACCAACCAATGCCATGCCAGGATTTGATTGCCAAAATAATTGATAGCCTCCCCATGGCAGTGACTATAACTCTGGAAGAGCCAAATCTGCAGGCTGATTCAGGTGATCCATTGACCCAAGTGACTAAAAGTAGTGAAGCTATCAATGCAGAGAGCACAATCAGAGCGGAGGACAGAGTGGAAAGCACCAATGAAGTAGAAACTCCTCAACAGCCCGTGGATATCAACAGAGAGGATAATGCAATTTTTCAGTCAGAATATGGATGAAGGAATGCCAGAGCCCACACATCCCTCAAGAGACAAGAAAGATAAGGTCTATACCAGAAGCAAAAATAGAAGTGGCAAGAGTGGGGTATGTCCATCGCCCCTCGACCAGCTGCAGCTGCAGAAATCGAAGGATACTAATGTGGGAAATATGGAGAGTGAAACTACTCTAAATATAGGTAATCCTGATGTGATATGGACATGGTTACACAACCTGGAGCAAGCTTTAGACTTTGAAAATGAGGAATGTGAAATTCAGGACCCAGAACTTGATCAGAATGGTGCTATAGGTAAATTCTGGACTGTACTGGAAACTAGAATTGATGAAGGGAAACAGGATTATGAGAGTGAAGCGTTGGGGATTAAATCTGGATTGAGGTGCGAAAAACTGTATGACTCTGACCCAACCTATGGAATTAAAGGCTATAAGGGATCACCTCGCCAATTGAGAAGATCAGCCAGATCTAAGACTCTCAAATCCTACAAGGTCTAGATCCAACTCCTTTTTTTTTTTTTAAAGAAACAGGCCGGGAGAATGGCCAACAAGATAATGTACTGGAATTCTAGAGGCCTTAGTAAGGCCAAAACTCATCTTAAGACTTGGATGAGACTTCATCCAATTGGAATAATGGCAATAGCTGAATCCTTTCAGCCTGAGAGAAGACTAAATTACCCGTCTCAATCCCTATGTTTCCAATACATCGCCACAAACTCAGAAAATCAAGGAAAGATATGGCTAATGTGGAGAGATACAGAAAAGTTTCGAGTATTGAGCACACACGAACAGGCAATAACGGGTAAGTGGTGCTGTGAGGATGTAGATGTGATGGTGACCTTCATATATGCCAAATGCTACTATGTGAAGAGAAGAGAGCTATGGAACTATCTGAAACTGCTGAATCCCATGGGGGAACCTTGGATAATTCTTGGAGACTTCAATATAATTAGATCTAATGCTGAAAAAGCAGGTGGGCGCCCTCGAGCAGTGCTACCAATGCAAGAGTTTAACAACTTCATCCATGGATGTGCATTGGTAGAATTAAAGAAAGGTGGAAAAAAGTTCTCTTGGTGTAATGGGCATGCTGGTTTAGACCGCATGTGGGCTTGTCTGGATAGAGCTTTAGTGAATACTGAATTTATCCAATGGAAACCTCTCAGCAACTATAAGCTCCTAGAAAAGAAAAATTCAGATCATTGCCCTATTCTAGTACAATTTCCAGATGTTTCTGAATCATATGGTATAAGGCAGTTTCGATATTTGAACATGTGGTCTAATGCTGAAAGTTTTTCTGAATTGATCAATGAGAATTGGAGAGCTCTTCCTGGTCTAACTAGTATGGAGACATTAGGCAGTAAAGTTAAAAGAATAAGAACGTCATTAAGATTATGGAATAAGGTGACTTTTGGTAAGGCAGAGGACCACATCCGAGACTTAAAGTTGGAGTTGGGGAGATTGGAGGATCTATTGCAGCAAGGATACTCAGATGAATATGAAACTCAATATCAACTGGCAAAGCTTGAGTTGCAGAAATGGAAAAACAGAGAAGTGAGTAGACTGGAGCAATTATCAAAAAAACGCCTGGCTCAGGGATGGGGATAAGAATTCCAAGCTGTTTCACTCCGTTTTTAGCATTAAACAGAATAAGAAATCAATTACACACATGAAGCTCCAGGATGGGAGGATGCTTGAAGGAAAAAAGTGCATTCATGAAGAAGCTATCAAATATTTTGAGGAATTACTATCTGAAAAATCTGCACCTCAGCCTACTATGGGAGGGTTGGAAGAACTAGGCATGACTCAACTAACAGAGGAGGACAACATTGAGCTTCTGAAACCTCTCACAGGCATGGAAATAAAGGAGGCATTGTGGTCCATACCCAATACAAGCTCACCTGGACCAGATGGTTTTGGCTCGGGATTTTATAAGGATACTTGGACAGTAACTGGCTCGGATGTAATTGCAGCTGTCAAGGACTTCTTTGCCAAGAAAGATCTACCTAGAATGTTTGCCACAAGTACAATCATTCTGATACCAAAGGTTGAAAACCCCGCCTCCTTTGATCAGTTTAGGCCTGTCAGCCTCAGCACTGTGGTGTACAAAATTATTGCTAAGGTGATAACTGCAAGATTGAAGGGATACATGGCAAGGCTGATCAGTGAGGAGCAGGGGGCCTTTCTTTCTGACAGGAGCATCTTTGAGAGCATTACCCTTGCACAAGAAATGACTTTGTCCCTGGATAAGAAGAGGCTGGGAGGAAATGTAAGAATGAAACTTGATATGTCAAAGACTTTTGACCGAATAAATTGGAAATTTCTAGAAATGGTCCTCAAAGTGAAAGGCCTCAGTGAAAACCTGGCAAGGCTGATCATGAGATGTGTTAAAAGCCAATGGTTTACAATTCAATTTAATGGTGTATCCCTCGGTTTTGTTAAATCAGGACAAGGACTAAGGCAGGGGGATCCTCTATCCCCCTACCTTTTTATCCTTGTACAAGACATACTTTCTCAGCTCATAAACGGAGAATATAAGAAGGGCACAATTGCATACTACCACCATCCCATTGGTGCACCTCTTGTATCACATCTAATGTACGCTGATGATATTCTTCTTTTTGCAGGAGGGGACAACCGGACCATAAGAAGAATCATGAAGACACTGGATACCTACTATGGATGGTCAGGCCAATCCATATGCAAGGCCAAGTCGGTTGTTATCATGGCAAAAAATATTGGGATAGCAAGGAGGCAAAGGATTCTCTTGATAACAGGCTTTAAAGAAGGAAATTTCCCAATGCATTACTTGGGCGCCCCTGTCAGTAATGGTAGACTCGGCAGGCAGGCTTTTGAGCCCCTATTGAACAAAATTAGCAGAAGGCTTGCCGGTTGGAAAGGCAAAATAATGACTCAAGCAGGGCGACTAATTTTGATCAAACATGTCATGAGCAGCCTCCCTATTCATATCATGTCTGCAATCAGGTTGCCTTTATGGACCTTGACTGAAATAAGGAAAACAATGGCAAATTGTTTCTGGGGAGAAGCAGATAGTAAGAGAAAATTACACTGGCAGAGATGGAAATCACTTTGCATGCCAACAAATGAAGGGGGGATTGGAATTAAAGATCTTGTTGATGTCCAAAAGTCATTGGGAATGAAACTATGCTACAATATGATGGTTAAGCAAAACCTTTGGCAAAGATTCCTAAAGGCTAAGTATTGTAGAATGGAACACATGATGAAGAGGCAGATCAGGCCCACGGACTCGAGGTGAAGAAGCACAATAAGTTTGAGGTGCTGGAAAATGTGAAAGTTATAGTGAGGAAAGGCAATTCAAATTTTTGGTTTGATAAGTGGATGCTACTGGACTTTTGGGATTTAAGGTTGAGCAAATTCAAGGTGAAGAAGCCAAGATATCGGAATTCACAGTAAATGGAGAATGGGACCATCAGATAGTAAGACAAGCAGTTGGAGATGACATAGCTGTTGAAGTCCTGGAACAGTTGACTCCTTCCTCACCACTCGAGGAGGATATTACCATCTGGCAGCCAACTCAAGATGGGTGTTTTACTGTCAAATCAGCATGGGAGGTGACCAGGCATAGATGTGAGGAAAACCAGATTCAAGAACTGATATGGAGTAAAACTCTTCCCCCAAAAATAAGCTTGTGCACATGGAAAGCATGGACAAAATGTTTGCCTACAGATGAAAATATCAAAAGGAAAGGAATACAATTGGCTTCCTGCTGCCAATGTTGCGAAAAGAGGAATATAGAAACTCCATATCACATTTTGTCAAACTCTCCTTTTGCTGCCCAAATTTGGAACATAGCTGGACAAATTATGGGTATAGTTTACCCTGGACCTATGGGATGGAGGGCTCAGATAACACAGTAGAAGTTGATCATTAAAAGGACTGGATACAGGGTTTTTTTGGCCCAGCTACTACCTGCAATTATAACCTGGCATCTGTGGAAGAGAATGTGCACTGAAAGATTTGAGGGGAATCTTCACACGACAGACCAAGTCTGGAGACAGGTTAGATCCACCATTGCCTCTCTAACAGACACTAATAAAAAAAATCCTATGCAGGTCCATGATAGTGAACTGGTGAAGCAGATAGGCATTCCAATCAAATACAAGACCAGACCAATCTACAGGATAGTAAGATGGGAAAAGCCTCCTGAAGGTTGGATAAAGATCAATGCTGATGGCAGCTGCCTCGAAAATCTGGGATAGACAGGAGCTGGAGGGATCATAAGGGACAACATAGGATATCTTCTGGCAGCCTACTCAGTTAGCTTGGGAGAAGGAACGAATAATGGGGCTGAAATGCAGGCAGCAACAGAAGGGCTTAAGATATGTCAAACCAGAGGCTGGACTGATGTGATACTGGAGACAGACTCGATGCTACTCGTTAATTGGCTCAAGGCAGACACCTGTACTCCATGGTATCTCTGGGATTTTTGGAAAAAGTTCAAACAAAGCAAACAGGGTCTACACCTCCAAGTGAATCATCAATATAGAGAGGGGAATGCAATAGCAGATTTTCTAGCAAAGCAGGCGACTGTGAATGGGACAACAACTACATATTGGAACAAGAATCAACTGTCACAAACGGTGCAGGGAATGCTTAGGATGGACAAAATGGGTCTCCCCACACTACGGATACACTAAAGCACTTTGGTTCTGGCTAGTATGATTACATCTTCTTTCAAAGGGGGGTTGCTGGTCTGTTGTTCTTCGAATCTTGTATTTTCTGATCTAGGGAACTCTACTATCTGGTACCCTATTTTGTAAAGGTTTAACACTCACCTTTAAGAGTGCAAGATCTTTTAATATATGATGGAAAATAAAAAAAAACTGAGTTAACTCTATCCATTCTTGTTCCAAGATGGTCTTATTTGAAATATTCTTGACTATAAGGTCATTAGAATGCTAGCCAAACTAGTCGCCTCTCCTCCCACAGGGGCCTTCGGAAAGCCCTTGTTGCTCTTATCCAGGATTTGAATCTAGGGGTGGATAACGGGTAGCGAATTTTTGCTACTGTTACCGTTAAAGGTGATAGTAACGGTAACGATAGTGAGAAAGATTTAAGCATCCATTTTTTTTAACGATAACGATGGCGGATGGAACTTGTTTTTAACGGATTTTCCAGTATTACCGTTAAATCTTAAAAAAAAAACTTAAATAATAAATTAAATTTAAACTAAATCGAACTTTTGCTTTGCCAACACGAACACGACTTTTCTTTCTTATTTCTTATTTGTCATTTCTCCTTCGCACGACCGTGTCTTTTCTTCTCCTTCAAAATTCGAATCTTCATACTCCCTTCACTAGTTCACTTCGCGTAACAGCCTGCAGCCGTCCCGTCTTAAGTTTTCCATCTCCAACGCAGTGACGCAAACATACGTAGCAACTGTATGCCCAGGTTAGTTTTCTCTTTTCATCAATGGTAAACCTTAATTTTGTTTGGTGGTGTCGATTTCTATTTTCGTGCGGTAAACCCTAAATTCGGCGTCTTCTAATTCCGTTGTGCTGTTGAGATTTAGTTTTTTTGTGATTTGTGGATTTTTTTTAAATTTTTGCCTCAAATTTTGTTTTTTAAAATCTAATTTTTTTAAGTTAATGGAGCTGGTGATTCCGCTACTTATTCGCTTCCGCTACCGTTAGTATAGCGGAATAGAGCATGACGGTGACAGTAGCAGAACCACCACCTCCATTCGCTAGCTTGACTATAGCATCCTATTTGAATCTAAGGATCTAAAAAATTTATTTTTTATTTTTCAAAATATTTTTGAAAAGAATAGTAACCGAACCCCTTACCTCAGGTATATAAGCTTTCATGTATTAGTATAAATACAAATATGATTACAATATATGTTTTTATGGGGGGAAATGTTACAATTATGGGGCGTCAGGCGTGCTTGGTCACCTAACATGAAGTCCTTGATTTCCTAAAAAAGGTGTTGTGTTGTGACGATGAGGAACTTGTGTTTTTTCAAAAGTCACAAAAACTGATAAAAAAAAAATAGAGCATATCGAAAAATCAAAATTTAAAAACTTCTTTCTTGGATAATTACATTTAAAACCTACTTAAAATAGCCAAACAGACGCATTCTGAAGAAGCTGCTTCAAGCAGCGGAAATAGAGAAACAGAAGCGAAAGCGAATAAACCAACTTAAACAGGCCAATGATGAGGAAAAGTTATCCCTTACTCAAGTCTCAGAGGCCTGTAATGTGCACTGTTCCTGGTAACTGTGCAACTTATCAAACTATAGTGTGTGGTACAAGAAGTAAAATGAATCCAAATCCTCCCAGATGAACTTCAGCCTCCTATGCTGATCAAATGACTCTAAAATGTCAACTGGTTGATCGATTAAGAACGGACATTTCACCAGAGTCTCCATTCATCAAGAAAACTTGTAATGGTACATAAGATGAGGATTCAGATGATGAACTGTATCTGTATGTTGGTTGCAGGATTCTGCTACCTTTAGGGCATGGGATGGTCAGAAGTCGAGGGCCTGTTCTCATCTGCCAAACCTGCAAACCTTGATCAACTGAGTGATGAAAGTAACAGGAGTTTGACGAGGAATCCAGATACGGATGTCATTATCATTGGCAAATCAAAGAGAAGATTACCTCTACTATTCCTTTTCGAGGAGCATGGATGGCTAGGCAGAGACAATAATCACTTTTCG
>JAOWBN010246047.1:0-11836 GCA_028565015.1 Pinguicula moranensis | reverse complement strand
ACTTGGAATTTTTGGGCAAAAACTTGAACAAGTTTTCTTCTCTTTTCTAAGGCTTAAAGGTTGGAGCTAGCACTCCTATATACGCATATAAGTTACACACTTTGGGTGTATAAACCTCAAGGGAAGTGGTGGTATGGACTACTCTAGAGGGTGGACACTTGAACACCTAGAAGGAGCATTGTTGAATGAATTAGTGATTCTACAAGAGGTAAACAAATTCCTTCTCCTTGTACCATCAAGTTGTGTAAATTAGCAAAGATCCTTGGTAAAAAATCTCTGAAATTTTTGTTATGTATGCTTACCATACTCTTATGTTTACACTTCCGTACAAATTTTGTATCATGACATGTAGTATAGCTTTCGAAGATCTTTCACCCTCAGCAAATAATGCAGTGCTCGGTCTGATCACATCATCCACATAGTAGAGCCCCACCCACCACCCACCCCGCTCAGTGCCACATCTAATGTTCTTTTTCTTTCGGATATCCTGTAATAAGCAAAAATGAGGAAACATCAGTACCATGCAATTAATTCTCCGGTGATTTGGCTACTGCATAGAAGTTTGCATGATAGCGAAGGGACATAGAGGCAATTTTGTAGGTTGATGGTAGGAGATAGGTGAATAGAACCAGTGCCCATGGGAGAATCCCCCATTTGTCGTCTGAATATGACTCCATCGTGATGAGGAATAGGAGTTAAAATCACCCGGGTTGTATGTTATAGTTTTAGTAGCATTACTATCAAATAATCATAAATCACATTTTTTGTCAGTCGAGGTCGTGATGGAATAGGCTTGGGAAGTATTTTGAGGGAGTTTGTGGGGGTAGGTTTGACATTTTTTTGATTTGGTGGGGTTGCTGGAATTTTTTTGAATTTATAGGGCCTGATTTTGGATTTTTGTGAAGTGCTGGGAGGTTATTGGGAATTTTAGAGAGTTGAGGGGCTGGTTTGTATGGCTGTGATACTGGAGGGGTCGTGCTTGGATAACCAGATAAGTCCGGGGCTACAGCTGGAATATCCGAAACTTCCAGGAGCTTGCTGCAATTATGGGAAAAATCAGGGGCCAAATTAGATAAAACCAAAAATGGATTTAGGGATTCTAACGTCTCCCTAAATCCATTACCTGTATCTCATTCACGACCAGAATTTTCTGTCACAAACACAGAAATTGTGCCAAAGCCTAGTGGTCCGCCGCCTGATTGGGTGGCTTCAGGGTTGCGCGTGGTAGCGGTCACCGATGTGTTCTTCCCTTTCTTCGGATTTGGATTGAACCACTAGTCGGGGAATCCGATACGATTGAAGCATCCTTCGGTGCTGTGACCCTTTTTATCACAATCCCGACAATACAGTTTGGACTTGTCCATGGTGGCCGACCGGGATGATGATTTCGAAGTGGATCGTGATTGGTCCAGCTGGTTGCACGTGGAAAAACCACCTATGACGCCTTGTGATGTAGCGTCGTCGGGAGGTTGGGCGTTGAGAATATCAACCCTAGCAGCTTCTCGTCGGACCACCGCATAGCCGACTTCTACTGAAGGCAATGGGTGTTCTTTCAATAGATCACCCGTATAGAGTCAAAGTCATCCGATATTCCGGCCAAGTATTGAAACAGGCAAGTGTCCTGTTTCAATCGATTGTAAATGGCAATATCTTCTTCGTACTTCATTGAGTTAGAATGCCTTTGATCAATATCCATCCATATTCGTTGTAGTTTGCCATAGAACTCTTCCAGAGTACCCGAACCTTGGGTTTGTTTGGTGGCTTGGAGTGTAAGGTCATAAATTTGTAACCAATCCCCTTCACTGCCAAAGGTCGTAGCCAGTACATCCCATATTGATTTGGTTGTGGGATATTCAGCGTATTGAAGTAATATGTCATGTTTCATCAGGTTTAATAGCCAGGATATAATGTTGAGGTCTTCTTGTACCCATTGTGGGAAGGTGGCATCCTGTGCTACCAAGGTTGGGGGTACGCCGGTGAGATGAGATAAGCATCCCCGGCCGCCAACAGCCACCTTAATGAGGCATGACCATATGTTGTAGCTTGTTGGATTGAGTTTGGCAGTAATTTGGATGCTCTGGTTTGGAGGAAAGAATTGTTGTGGCTGGATTGATTGTGGTGGAGATCTGACTAGAATTGTTGAACTGATCGAGGCTTATCTGGGGATTGAGCGCCCCCAATGGTGGTGGTTGCTCATCCTTGCCGGTAGACATTGTGGTAGATGATGATAACCGAATGGTTGAATCAAGAATTCACCATCGGCTATGATAGCATGTTAGAGCGGAAGATTGTATTGTCTAACTTTTTTCATTGATTCAACCGTATGATTACAATGGAGTTTGTAGGGAAAAGAAGCCTTAGGTATAAGGAAAGATTTGGTTATTAAGGTAAGGATTGATTTTAGTCAATCCTTCCTTTTACATGTATGGCCAAATATTTCCTTATCTAGATATAGTCTAACAGTTTGCATGGCTGAAAGATAGATTGGAAAACGGCAAGCAACTTTTAACATGTTAAGACTCTTTGGGTGAAACTCGAGCATTAAGTCTAACAGAAGTGGACATCCATAAAAGTATTTGGCTTATTCTTCAAACTTCTCTCAACCACAAAGGTATCATAGCTTTTCAAAAATTAAGATCTATCAGGATCCGTGTGGGAGATGGAAACTCTAAAATCTTTTATGGTTGGATTCAAAACTGTTGCCGCTATAATGGTATTTAAGGCTTCACCTTGAACGGAATTCTGATTGATACAATTTCGGAAATCAAGCAAGGTATTTTTGAGCATTTTAAACAGCACTTTTCTGAAGAATCATGGGATAGCCTCTCTCTCTTGCATAAGTGTGAAAATAGATTATCTGATGCTGAATATCAAGACTTCATTGTTCCATTAACTTGAAAAGAGATCTTTGATTCCGTGTGCAGTTGTTATGGGTTGAAAAGTTTGGGCAGACGAATTTAATTACCATTTCCTTCAAACTCATAGAGATATGCTCAAGGTTGATTATATTGAATTCCTCCAGGATTTCTCTAAAATTGGTCAATTCTTCAGCACTTATACACCACTTTTATAGTGTAAGCTACCAAATGCTCTTCGCTTCAAGATCTTAGCCACTTTTGGCCTATATCCTTGGTGGAAGTGCTTACAAACTGATATCTAAATTATTTGCCAATCGGTTACGAGGAGTAATGCCTAAACTAATTTTTTAGCACCAACTGGCTTTCATTAAAGGGAGGCAGATTTAGGATAGAATTCTTTTGGCAAATGAGCTTCTACACTTATGGATGAATAGTAGCAACTCTACTCAGCCTATTCATTGGATAAGTTGGGATCTATTGGAAAAAAATACATATTAATTAATAATATGTTATTAGGGATGAATGAGAAATTAATGAAAAATATGAAGAGGAAAAATTTCTCTCATTTAGTAGCCATCATCCCATTAGGTTATTGGAGGAAATAGAGAGTTGAGCCATTATCCCAC
The DNA here is from genome assembly GCA_028565015.1 of Pinguicula moranensis. Lineage (NCBI taxonomy): Eukaryota > Viridiplantae > Streptophyta > Magnoliopsida > Lamiales > Lentibulariaceae > Pinguicula > Pinguicula moranensis. The sequence continues at coordinate 8,352 of JAOWBN010246047.1, read as the reverse complement.
TAACTTAATGGAGAAATTCAAGAGGTGAAAATTTTCTAACACTCATTCACAAACTCTGCAAACAGTGGATTTCCTCTTGAATGAAAAATACACAAATGAAATTGAGTCTTGAAGTTTATTCTTTTTTTCTTAGAGTATTTTTGTGAGTTCTTCATTTGTTGATTGAAGAAAGATACCGTTACAGTTCGCCGAAATTGTGTTACAAGTGTTGTGTATATCAACTCATGTCCATTGTATCCTGGAGACAGATGCTCGTGTATCTCAAAGCACCCAAGAGAAGACAAATATGTTTTAAAGAAACTTTGAGTTTTACAGGCCTCGGAGTTCTTCGAATCCTCTTATTTCATTCAAAGGTGAAAGGTTGAAGTTGTGCTTTTATTTATGTAATTCTTACATACATTTATCTATTGTTTATTTCTTCCACTGCAATAAACTATTAATTCCTGTATGATGTTCAATAATCTTAAAATAGATTTTTAGTTTATTTAGAACTAACTGATTTGCAGAAAATAGAGGCAATATATCTTAGATAATTCATATATGATAAGTTGATCATATTTTATTTCATATATTATCTGTTGATCACGATGCATATATAGATGAATATGTGTTATTAAGAATATTCTATTTATTATTCAAAATATTGTATATTTCAAATCAATATTTTCTGAATTTTATTTGAAGCTCAAAAGGAAGAAAATATCATTGGAAGATCTAATCCTTAGACTTTGCATTGAAGAAGACAACAAGGAAGAGAGTTATGATGTTGTCAACATAAATGTTGTTAAAACAAATGTGGTAGAACATGAAAGAGGCAAGAGTAAGAAGCATGTACATGAGTCAAATATGGAACCTAAAGGAGAAGTGACTAAGAAACAAAAGTTTCTTAGGAAATGTTACAACTATAACAAGATGGGACACAAGTTGTCTGACTGTAGGTGCCGAAAAAGAATAAGAGCAAAAAATGTCCTATTCAATGGTAAGTTGAGACATATACGTCATTGACACATATCTGTTAGCCAATTAATCTCAACTGAAGTTATCACTATTGGATTTATAAGGTCAAAGAATAACATTGGGGATCCACTAACCAAGGCGTTAAATAGAAATCAAGTTGAAAAGACATCGAGAAGAATGAGACTTAACCCCTTATAAAATAAGGTCAGTATAAAGGAAACCCAACCTAGTTGGCTGGAGATCCCAAGATCTAGGTTTAAAGAAACAACCTAACTGTAACGACCTTGGTGCTTTCCTGTGTGGTAACCCCTTGCTTATTCCTATGATGAAACAATTGTAGGACCTTAACATACTTAGTTTTTAAAGCTAAGTATATTTGCTTTTAATGATCCTTATGCATCAGAAAATTGAGTGGAGTAATGCGGGTGATTCTTAATTAAGTGATCACTTATGTGAGAGAGAAGGCGGCTAGGATAATTGTGGAGGCTCAATTCCTTAAAAATTCTTGCAGAACCAGGCGAATGTTCAGGGCCAACATGAACATAAAACACGAGAACCAGAACAGTGTCAAGAAGATATTTGTGTGAATTATATTACATGTTTACACAAATGAAAGAACAATTCAAGGACATTGCGTCTATTGATTATCTAGTATTGTTGATATAATCTCACAAGGGAAGGTTCAAGGGATGAAACTTACTTATCCTATGCATGCATTGACCGCATAGTTCTATCACCACGTATTGAGTCTGTGTATAAGATCAATTTCATTCATGTGGGGGATTGTTCGAAAAAATACATATTAACTAATAATATGTTATTAGAGATGAGTGGGAAATTGATGAAAAATATGAAGAGGAAAAGTTTCTCACATTTAGTAACCATGATCCCATTAGGTTAGTGGAGGAAATAGAGAGTTGAGCCATTATCCAACTAACTTAATGGAGATAATAGAGAAGTTCAAGAGCTTAAAAATCTCTAACACTCATTCACAAACTCTATAAATAGTGGATCCGTTCTTGAGTAAAAAACACATACATGAAATTGAGTCTAGAATTTTATTCTCTATTCTTGGAGTATTTTTTTGTTAGTCCTTCATTTGTTGATTGAAGAAAGATACCAATAGAGTTTGTCAGAGTTGTGTTACAAGTGTTGTGCATATCAACTCGCATCCATTGTATCCTGGGAACTAAGCACCCAGGAGAGGCCAAATCTGTTTTAAGGAAACTGTGAGTTTCATAGGGCTCGGAGTTCTTCGAATCCAACTATTTCGTTCAACGGTGAAAGAATGATGTTTTACTTTTGTTTATGTAATTCTTACAGAATTTCATCTATTATTTGTTTTCTTCACTACAATAAACTGTTAATTCCCGTATGATGTTCAATAGGATCAACTTTGACAGAGTATAGAGTATGGTAGGCTTGGTCTTACTGACTTGGAAATATTAAATCTAGCACTGCTTGAGAAGTGGGGTGGGGATGGTGGTTGCGACAAGAAAATCAGGGATTATGGCAAACTTTAATCATCGATAAGTATTTTCCATCTAATATTCTGCACAACGACGGGGACATCTTAGTCTTGGAACTCGAATCAAAATTGTGGCGAGATATTTGGCAAGCCATTTGTGTCAGTCCCTGGTTTAATCATCGAATGTCTTAACTAGTTAACTCAAGAGATCTGACTCTTTTCGGGAGGCTATTTTGACAGGTGACCGCCGCTTATATGTTGTTTATTCTTGGCTCTATATGGCAGTTGGAGATATTTTTTTTACTATTGCATCCAAACGGATTTTGATAGATAGTGTTGGGCCTAATAATAATTAGGCCCATATCCTTGTTTTTAATGTTGTATTGGGCTAGTCCATTAGGGTTTAATAGTTTAGTATAAATAAGAATTGTGTGTTACTCTTCCATTCAATCAAGAAGAAAGATGTAGCAGCAGTCAGCGTTTTTCATTCTTCTCATTTTATCTCTTTGTCTTGATGGGTCTCTCAAGACCAATTCCTAAACCACCATGGGATCTTAATCCCTTGTCAGATAGTGTGTGGATTTTGCAATATTGTCTGGAGTTGGTGATAGATGAATGGAATGGCTGGACTCCTAGCCTGATGATGATGCAGAAGAACCTGATGTCTTGTATAGAGTTGGAAGAGCATATATATCAATTCTCCTTGATTGGGGCAAAAATAATGCATTTAACATGGAGATATCTCTCATTTGGGGGGAAACGATCCCCTTTTTGCGTTATGATATTTTGTTGGCGGCTTGTTCAATATAGGATTGTCACTGTGAAAAACTTGCATCACAGAATTGAATTACCGCTTGAAGCTCACTTATGTGTCTTGTGCAACTCGGATTTTGACTTCATTCCTTATTTTTTCTTCACTTGCCGAGAAGCGTTTTTGCTTTTGTCTACGATGTATCTAAAAGCAAGTAGGAAAGACTTGTAAGTATTTTAGCGCATTGATGTTTCAGTCTCGGTAGTCTCTAGTGGTGCGGTATTTTTCGTAACTTTGAGGCCATTTTCTTTAGCTTTCAGTCAATATTTATACGAGACATCCAACACTATGGTTGAGATATTGACATTCCACCATGACCTTACCCTATATTACTCAGCTAATTTTATCATGTTTGAGCCTGAGTCATAGTTGGTGACTTGAATTTAGTCGGATGCATCTCTTCCTTGGCAGACTCTATTTCGATATTAGGATATTATTTCTCTGACAACTTTTCGATTCGGTGCTCTTTTTTGTAGTCAACTTTTATACTGACTGTCTGGCTAATCTTAGGGTGATTGCTACTTCTACTTTTTTTGAGATTTATGAAATCTTTCTCATTCTTTAAGTACAGAGTTGAATTTACTAGCCTTGAATTTATTGTATATTTAGTTTAGTTATTTATTTTTGTTCTTTACTTTATCATTTAAAATATTGTTTTTCATTTATATAAACTTTTTTTTTGCAAAAACAAATTATGTGAGCACAAAATTATTGCAAGGTATTCCTAGACGCGGGCAATCCGATTGAACCAAACTAGACTGCTAGGAACTGCTAGGTCGTGGTCCAGAATTTTCCTTGACCACAACCTAGCCGCTCAAGGCTGGTTGGACCAACCCTCGGTTAACCACTGGTTCATATCTTGTTCTAGTATGATCACAACATATTTTATACCCTAGTTCATTAACAACCGATTCACTGCTAATTATATTTTTTTCGTTAATATTTTTATCATTTAAATATCAAAGATCACATTAATTTGTGTATAAAAGTGTATATAAAGTATATAGAGTACATAAAATATAAAGTATAATTTATATATAACTCTATGAATTATAAACCATATATATATAACCTTAAACCTAAAAGGGTAAAACTTATAACTATATATATAAATTAAATGATTAATTTATAATTTTTATTTATAAATTTATAACTTATAAACTATATATATAACCCTATAATTTTATATAAAATATATAAACTTATAAATTTTTATTTAAAACCCTATAAATATATATAGACTATATAAATTACAATTTATATATAAATTTATCGATTTTAAACTATATATATAACTTTATAACTATATATATTATAAACTTATAATCTTAAATTTATAAAAATTTATTTATAAATTAAAAAATATATAAACTACAGAATATATATATATAATAAATTTTAAACTGTAAACGGTCATCAATATTTTTTTTAACATTTTCCGGCCAATTTATTGCGTTAAACTGCCAATTCTGCAGTAGGTTGGAAAGCCCTGGTCCCAATTCTACAAAATGTAGAACATGGATAGAACCGCCAATCCAGTAGGCAGAATTCCAGACCGGGTCTAAGCATTCCATTTAAGTTTGTGTTTACAAATGTTTATGCTTTTGCAAAGTACTTTTTAATGGAAAAAATCCAAAAAAATTGATTTGTAAAAAATGGTATGCGTTTACAAAAACCAATGTGCTGTATAAGAAATTACAATAATAGCTTTTTAAACAGAAATAGGTTTTCTTATATTTTTGAAAAGAAAATTCAATTATAACCTTAAAAAACTAACTTATGATTTTCTATCAATAACCTTACCTAAGAAACAAAAAAAAAATTATTTACATAATGTTGCTTTCGTCTCCACAATTGTTCTGATTTGTTGGAAGTTTCGTCTCTGCAATTGTTCATTGCGCATTAACAGAAAACTTTATGTAATGTTGCTTTCGTCTCTGCAATTGTTCTAATTGCGTATTTTGTCCAATGGGAATGAATCTAAAAATAAGGAATCATAATGGTTTGAAAATTGAGTCTTTTTTTACAAGGAATTATAGTGATTTGCATTTGTGTGTTTTGTCCAAGGAAAAGAGAAATGTGAAGAATGAAAGATGAAGGGTAATTTTAGATTTGAGAATGTCATGAGGATAAAATTGTCTTTTATATATATATATATGTATATATATATATATCAACGCGATCCCCATACACACAAATAAACACATTAACGTACACGCGATCCTGACCATTGATCTTAATAAAGATCAACGGACAGGATTAGAATTTGGCTGCCCGAAGCCCACTTCGCGAATTCATCGCTTGACAATCAAAGATTTCACTCTCTGTCGACGCGAAACCCCTATTTCTCACGAACAGAAGCGGGAAGAAGACGGAAGGCAGAATCGATATCCTAGCAATTTTTTCTGCCGACGGAGGAGAAGACGGCCAACAAGAGAAAATGCGGAGATTTTGACTCCCAAGATCTTACGCCGTACGGAGGAGAAGACACCGATAGGCAACATCGAGAAGAAGTCACAATGCCATTTCCAAACACATCTCCAATCTGCCACAATTGCTCGTGTATTCAACGAGGGTATACAAACCCACTTGCGACTTTCTCGGTGGTATGGATTTATGATGTAATTTTTCTCACTATCAATATCATAGATGTGTGTTGCTCTAGTGAATTAGTAGTCCATATTCTGTCGGGAAGTCCGTCACATTCGCCACTGGCTCGAGGAAGAATCAACCACGACCGCTAAGTGCGTAGCTGAACTCTTGTTTCCTCTTCAATTCAATTGCTATCTGTATTTTTCTCTCAAAAATTAGTCTTGGAATGAATGGTTTGCTAATATTATATGTGAGGGTTTAGTATCATCGGTTACTCCTTGGAGTGGATAATTTAACTAGAGACTCTCCAGGTTTTCAATTTAATGGTGTAGACGAATTAACGTTGTCGAAGAGTTTGATCAGTGATGGAATTTTAATGTTCAAATTCTTGCAGAAAGTTCTGGTTTTTGAATTCCCATGTATCTTGGTTTTTGAATTCCCACGTATCTGGCCTCAGCTACCGTCTATTGAGATAATTAATTGAGACATTCATCTTTTAAATTTTCATTCGTGAATAAACTGGTAATATTTGATCTTGTTTCATATCTTCAGATGGTGTTTGAGAAGGCTGAATGACTGGGCTGCATCACAGAGGATCTTTCTAGTCAACATGCTTCATTCCTTTTGGAGGTGGGAAAACTGATTGAAGCTAAAATGCATTGCCTTGAAGAAGTTATGTATCAAGAGTTGTCCAGTTTCGGACCATGAGATAGAAGCATTGGCTGGTGGTTGTCTGAGATCAGATAGGAAAGGGAGATTTATGAATTTGGCGCCTTGTGAAATACTAATTCGAAAACAGTAAGATTGGTTTCTTCGATCAGATAGGAAATGGAGAAACCTCAGTACTCCATCCATTGCTGACCTTACAGCAGAATCACTGAATGACCAACGAGAATTGATCTCACTAGATGGACGCCTGATGGCTAGCTTTTTGTGCTTTTTTTTTTGATAATTTGTTTGATTGATGGAACTATGTAACCGGAAGATTTCACTATTTTCTCCGTTGTTATATGTTAAAATCTTTTAGGTATTTCTGATGCTCTCATCTCAGACTATTTGTTTTTCAGTTATGGAATTGCTTCTTTGCATCATTTCACTAGCTTATAACAAAATTCATGACTTCCACAACGGATTAATTATAGATGTTCAACCAAATCAATAGCCAGCAGCCCACAAGATTGCAACAATAGTACATTGTATCTATGGTGGAACTATTGCAAGATAACTCTCGTATTGAAAAAATAGTTTCAAAAAAAAGTCACACAATTGAGAATCCATAAGCTAAAGCTGATCCCAAGTTTACTGGAATATAATGGTGGTGATCAGTAATAATCAGCAAAACAAACAGTATCTTTTACAAGAATTTGTCTCTGGTGAGAACCAGAGGCAATAAGAAGGGACATACTCATAAAAATTGGTTGATAGAGCTATAACTATATGTATGATCTGACACCTTTCTCCTTCATGCAATGCTATGATCACACAGCAGAGTGCCAACAACTATAAGTATCTGTTCTTTGCTGGCGATGGACTTTCCCTGATGCAACCAAAACTTGCTCTGATGCAACCAAATGAGTTGTGACTAAAACATAAAACATAAGAAAAAAGCAGTTCAATGTACGAAAAGAAGCAAGATGAATAGCAACAAAGCATTAATCTTCAAACAGTGCAAGAAAAATATTTCACAAGTAAACAACTAAATTTGAAAGTGATGCTAAGGAAAAGATAACAACTGACCTTATTCCTCTGTCGCCATCCAAGTCCAAACTAAAGAATTTATGGCTCCTCGTCTTTATTTGTTATGTCTTCCTCTTGTACTGTCAGGAAAAAAAAGGTTTCCAAATGAGTTGTGACTAAACAAAAAACATAAGAACAGTAAAACAAAATCGCAGATCATACCTTCATTAATGATATATTTGTTTCGATTTGCGTTTTTAGGACAATTCGTTTGTCGTGTCTGACAAATATTTTGCAACTCTTACACTGTCTTTTCTTCATTTCGAGGTTTAACTCAGCCCCTTTCCCCTCCTTTTTCCTTCCCTTGGTTTGTGACATGTTTGGATCTAGGAGCATTAGTTGAGATAATGGGCTCGGATTAATGTACTCTATCTCTCTTGAAGCCTCTCCAAAAATTGAGGAATGAATCTCCACGGGATCTTCAATTCAAGCCATTTTTTTAAAACATTCTTTCAAACTCTCCATGAAGACGAGGTACATTTGTTTGGAAGATGCTGCTAAACACGCCAACTTCATTGACTCTTGGCACATATGGTTAAGTCTCAAGGCATCAGCATGTTCGGTGTCGCAATCCCGCAATGGTTATGCTGAGTAAAGTCCCCTAAACTTATTAGCCTCTTTCCTCCATCTTGCGAGAATAAAGTGATTTGGTATCATCTCTGCATCTTGACGAACAAGTACCTTTAAAATATGTCTACAAATTAAGCCACTAAACTCAAAAAATTGGCATTCACATGTCCCAACAAAAGTTTCCATGTTCAACTTCACTAGAAATTGATGATGGTAA
>JAOWBN010246036.1:0-11837 GCA_028565015.1 Pinguicula moranensis | reverse complement strand
ACATTTCAATGGACATACCTTACTTACTGGTTGTCCAAGCTCATGTAGTAATTTTTTCAGTCATAATATTTCAATTAATCCTCATATCACTGTTGATAGAGCTACCACCTTTTATTTTTTACTCTTCCAAGTCACAAGATTGCCTCCAACCATCATGAAATATCCAGCAGTAAACCTCCAATCTAGTGGGTGCATGCCCAGTATGCATTTGTGTATCCTGTAATTTTCATTTGGCCATGTTTAGTAAACCAAATCCCTCTTCCTGGTGTACCTTTCAAGTATCGTACAACTCAAAGTGCAGCCTCCATGTGATATATCTGTGGTTTATGAATAAACTGCTTGATTATTCCAACCGCATATGCTATATTCAATCGAGTATGCACCAGATAGATAAGTTTCCCTACTAGGTGCTGATATCAAGCCAATCTAGTGGATCTCGGAGTTGTTCTGTGGGAGAAACAAATTGATAGTAGTAGTATTCAGTTTCAAGAAAGTCGCAATCCATAGATGTGAACATGCGACAGGAGCAAGGATTAAAGCATTTGTAACCTTTTATTTGTACACCATATCCCAAAAAGACACATTTGCATGCACAATGATCAAGTTTTGTGCGAGCAAGTTTTGGAATATGATTAAAGACGGAGCACCCGAAAATTCGAGGTTGGAGAACTGAAATTTGGGCTTCTAGGAATTTTTTTTGTAAGGTTTGGACAGGGGTCTTGAGTTCGAGGATTTTGGTAGGCAGACGATTTATGAGGTAAGTGGCGGTAGCCAGAGCTTCAGACCAAAAATGCTTAGTAACCTGAGACTCAGGAAGTAAAGCAAGAGTGATTTCAAGTAGGATACGATTTTTACGTTCCGCGACACCATTTTGTTGAATATGAGCACAGGTTGTTTGGTAGATGAGGCCACTTTTTTGAAGGAACATGGACATAGTTTGGTTCACATACTCCCCTCCCCTATTATCAGACCGAAGGATTTGAATTTGACACTTGGATTTGAATCATAGAATAAAATTTCATGAATTTTCAGGTACCCCAGATTCGTTTTTGATGAAGAAAACCCATGACAAACGAGTGCAATCATCCACAAATAAAACAAAATATTGAAACCCATGCATACAGGAAATAGGGGTAGGACTCCACACATCAGAATGAATTAAGAAAAATGTATGAAAAAAAACGAGCATTTGACACAGGATAAGAGTGTTTATGGCTTTTTGCCAGAATACATATATCACAGTATACGAATATCTTATTCTTAAAAAACTAAGGAAATAAGAGTTTTAGATAATCAATAGATGGATGTCCAAGACGTCGGTGCCACAACCAAGCTTGCCTATCGACTGTCCCGCGAGCCAGCATACAAGTTCCATGTTAAACCACCTCATCGACATAGCACAAATCACCCCGTTCAGTGCCATGCCCATTGATCACCCTCGTTCTAATATCCTGCAAGAGACAAAAAGTAGGGTACATGAGGGTTGTGCAATTCAACTCCTTAGTAGCGTGACTAATCGATAATAATTTGCACGACAAATCAGGATCATAGAGACAGTTAGGTAATGTCAAAGTAGATGTCACATCAATAGCCCTGACACCCTGAGCATGAGTAAATTGCCCCATTGATAGTCTGGACATGAGATGTTTAGGAGTTAAATGCAACCAAATATCAGTTAAATCATTGGTTATCGTGTCACTAACCCCACAATCAAATATCCAAGGGCTAGACTAAGATGTAAGTCCTCCACGGTTCAGTGGCCGTATTGAAATTTTGGAATCTCCGAGGGACTTATATGCAATAACAGGAGGATCTAACCGCAATAAGTGAGAAGATGAATGATTTAGGGGCAAGGGTTTGCCCCCAAATCGAATACCTTTGATTATGTCGACTCCCTGGGAGAAAATGACAGTGTCTTTCACGTCAATTCCACCAAAACCGTGCAGAGAGTTGGCAACCTCCGGGTTTCCGGTGTTAGCGACCTCAGGGTTGCCCATCGCGCATGTAGCCAAGAATGGTTTGCTTTCTCTTTTCTTGACATCCGGCCACCACTCCGGATATCCGATACGTTTGAAGCAACCATCAAGTGTATGCCCTATTTTCTTACAATCTGTGCACAAAAGAGTCAATTTGTCGACTCCACTATCCCATGAGGCTATTTTCGGTGATACCGCGAGACCAGTCCCTGGGCCCAATGATGTATCGGAATCAAGGGGGGTTTGGGCCATGAATATACCAATATGTGTCGTCTCACGACGAACGGTGGCATACGCGGTTTCGACCAAGGGCAAAGGCACCATTTTAAGCAGGTCTCAGCGCACGACATCAAACTTGTCTTGGATGGCAGACAGAAATTGAAAGAGGCGCGTACTTGTCGCATTTTGTTGAAAGTAGCAACGTTAGGGGCACTTATCATGGGATTTGGCTGCCTCCGTTCAATTTCACATCAGATTTTCTGGAGTGTGCCGAACAATTGTTCGAGAGAAAGATCACCTTGCTTCTAATTGCTGGCTCGGACTGTTAAATCATAGATTTGGAGTGTATCTCCACCACTCCCGTATGTAGTTGCACTGCCTGTCCAAAGCTCCTGCACTGTGGGATACTCAACAAAGTAGTTTTTCAGATCTCTATCCATATTGTGGAGAATCCACGAGCAAACCGATAGATCAGATTGCTCCCAGGACTAATATGTCGGATCAGATAATTTGGGAGGTGGTGGAACACACATGATGTGGCTGAGGCATCCACGATCTCCAATTGCCTCCTTCATCAAACGAGACCACATAGAGTAATTTTGTTCGGTTAGTCTGAGATCAATTTCTATTGTGTCAATGTCTAACTGTTGAATCCTTTGAAGCAGGTGTGTAAATTGATCCGAAAGGTGCTCTAGTGATTGGTGTTGCCCGGGATTTGCGACCTCTACCAGTTGCTATCTGGAGGCGGCCGAGATCACCAACATCGGCTGGAGGAATGATACCATCATTGGTAGATGAATCTAGCATATTTTAGCAGAGGTAAAGATGGGGGTTTTGGTTGGTAAGTGATAAACTTTGGATCAAGGATTGATCACCAAATCTCTTATACCATGTAATCTTGTATCAAACGTTTAAGTTTTATTCGATATATTAATTCTTTACATTCGATATGGATATATAAAAAAGAAGAAATCATGGGGAGATCACACGTGAAGATGTGATCCTTGATATTCAGGAATCATGTCTTGTACAAGATAAGGGTGATCTCCCCCCTCCTTTTCACTATTGCTAACAACTTTCAGTCACAAAAAGGATAAGAGAAACTAAGCCTTTTACCATATCTATGCAACTATTATTATTCTTGGACCCAGACTCTTACATTCCGAGCATACGTGATCATGTTCTGAGTTGGATGACACGTTACTGAGATGACTATATCAGTGTATCGCATTATGCAATACACCCCGTTTGTGTGACATGTGTATATCTTCAAGAATTTCCCAGTTGAGCAGTTCCATAGCTTTTGCAATCATAAAAAAAAAAAAAAATATGACCACCCATGAGATGAGGCTTGACTTCATATAAATGAGCAAGTACGTCAATTCCACCTGCAGATTCTAGCCAGAAAACCTTTCTTATTCAAACATCAGAAACAATAAACATATGAAAGATGCAGTAGTCCCTAAAGCTTCACAAAGTTAAGTCTATCCTGCTTTTATCTGCTCAAAAACACAGAGGCAACAACTACATTTATATATTCAAAAATGTCACATTACTTCAGTAAAGTTGCAGAACATATAATGTACTTGTCCCATTCAGATTATCCATGAATTCATGGACAAATATAATTAAGATAGATAGTTAGATGATGCTAAGCAAAATCCTCCTTAATATCACAATTCAGATTTCCTTGCAACTGCGAGTCTTGTGTGGTTGGTAAATAGGCCTTCTCCTCCATCGCCGCAACCCGAGAGTTTTCTCACAAGCACGCGACAATGCAGGTGGCAGACGATTGGTTTTTCGTCGTGCCGTTGAAGATGGATAACTCAATTCTCGTGAACAATAACACTTGAATTCATTTAGTTTAGTTTTGTTATGGGTTTGGTAATTTCAGGTACTTGGTCGGTTTCTTCGTCGCACAGTAGAGGACAGTAACCCTTGGATTTGGCCGGAATATAGGATTGGCAGACAAGACGATTCTCTCTTTAGAACGGATCTCTATTGCCTTGTGAATTCGGTCAAAGCACTATTTCTTGTTTCTTGTTTTGCAGGGATTTCTTGAAGATCGTGGGCGGTGGTGTGCAGTTGCTCTATTCACATTTGTTATCAAATCAGGCCAATTGGGTTTTGATTATGCAGGGCCTTTATTTTCTTTTATTTCCCTCTATTTCATGTTAGTTATCTTGACTTCTCTTGTATTATTTCTATTGTAGTCTTTGAGGGGTTGTCCTAGTGGAATAGTTTATAGTGAATATAAATTCGAGTACTAATTATGGTAACTTGAGGTTGTGTTTGGTAACGAGGGGACAAGGTAGGGTAGGGATACAAGGCATAGGTTTACGCTTCGGCACATGGAATGTATGGATATTGACAGTAAGGTCTTTAGAGTTGATAGATGTCTTAAGGAAGAGAAGAGTGGATATGGTCTACTTATAGGAGACGAAATGAAAGGGAGAGAGGGAGAGAGAAGTGAACGGGTACAAACTATGGTACTATGGGCTAATTAGTTGGAGGAATGGGGTGAAAATTATGGTATCGGAGAAATTTAAGGATTGTGTAGTAGAGGTGACGAGGTGCGATGATAGATTTATGGCGTTAAAGATAGTGGTAGGGGTGGAGGTGGTGAATGTTGCAACAACGCATGGTTTGATGGTGGTTAATACATTTTTAAGAAAAAAATGAGCGCTTAATCACCTTTCAGAGTGGAGGACATAGTACACAAATTGACTTATTCCTTTTGCGTCGAGAAGATAGGAGTCGTTGTACTAACTGTAAGGTATTGCCAAGAAAATCGTTGATGTAACAACATTGCTTTTTAGTGATGGATGGCACTTTGAGAGGAAAAGTGGAGGAGAAGAGACGAGGCGATAGAGAGAGATTACTTTGGAAGAACCTTAAGGGAGAGACGACTGTAACCTTCCGAATTATGGTCACTCCAGCATGTTGGGTTCTGCCAGTGGAGGGTGCGGATCATTTGTGGTTAGCTATAGCTACGATCATTATGGAACAACTAAGAAAGTCTTAGGGATTGCATCTAGCGGAGGGAGTAATGGTAGGGAGGCACGGTGGTGGAATGAATAGGTGCAAACAAAAGTTAAAGTCAAGTCAGATGAATTTAAACAACTTAAGGCAGACGATGGGGAAGAGGAGAGGGAGCAACGAAAAGCGGCGTACCGACAGGCTAGGTCAGAGGCAAAAAGAGTGGTGTCGGAAGCTAAAAGCAAGGCCTAAGAGAATATATATATATAGGAGATTTGATACTAAGGAGGGTGTGCAAGGTATGTATATGCTCACAAAAGCCTGAGCCCGGAAGAGTAGGAAGATTGATATCGTTAAGTATATCAAGGATGAGGATGAGAAAACCATTTCGACGGAGATGAAAATTAGATAGAGGTGGGAAAGATACTTTAGCAAGTAGTTTAACGAGGCACATGATTATAGTAGTATCTCGAAGGGTGGGGAGTCGGCGTAATGACCGAAAAATCTGTAGTCTATGAAAGAGACTAGAAGAAATCCTTTGAATACTATCTGATACACGCCTCGGATGTGAAAGGGGCCCTTAGATGGAAAGCACAAAAGTAGTGCGGATGGACCAGATATCGATTGAGGTGTGAAAGTGTCTAGGAGAAATAGAGATGTAACGGCTAACGATTCTTTTTAACATTATTCTATAGAACAAAAAATTGTTGCTTTGTAAGATCTTCGAATGCTACACTACGTGTTATTATACCAAATACGCACGGAAGCATAAACATAAGTGTGTGTTAAGCATGCATAACAAAAATTTCAGAGATCTTTTGACCATGGATCTTGCTAATTTACACAACATAGAGTTCAAGGGAGTTCAAAAATTTTATACCCTTGAAGAATCTCCAACCCTTGCAAATAAGCTCCTTCATTTGAGGTGTTCAAACGTCCACCATCTAAAGCAGTCCACACCACCACTTTCCTTGAGTCTTATACACCTAAATATATAACTTTATATGTGAATAACGGAGTGTTATATCTACATTTCAAGCCATAAAAAAATGAGATGAAAAATTTCTCCAAATTTTCAATCATTTCTCAAACTACTTTTGGGTTTTCCAACTTTTGGACAAAAAGACTTCTCAATTTTCGACCAAGGCTTCAAATGCAACCATCTATCATACATAGAAGTCTTAAGGTATTTATAGAAGAACCAAAATGCCTTAAAAATGACACATGTCTAAACAAGTGTCAAAATGCATGTCAAACATATTTTTAAGAATGACAAATGTCATAATACTTGTCCAAATGCATGTCTCGCATGCTTGAAGGTAGACAAATATCTCAACACATGTCTTAATGCATGTATAACATGTGTCATTGATCAAACAACTTTCTAGGATTTTTCAGAAAAAACCCTAAGCAATTCGGTAATTGCAAAATAGTCTCTAAATTTTGAAAAATTATGAACTGACCCCAAAACTTTTGGTCACTCATAATTAATCCTCAAGAATATTGTGTTAATGTGTGTGACTCTATAGGTTATTAATAACTTCGCAATGAACCTTGAATTCACATAAACAATTTATGTTTAATGATTTATCCACTTATAAATCATTAATCTCTAATTCAAATTCATAGACCATGAGTGACCTTTAACAAAATATCATGACCCCCAAGTATTGAGAATAGTCATGAAACGAGACTATCCTTTCAAGAATTAGTTCTCGTGCAATTAATATCCTTTCACCAATAACATATCTCTAATCTTGTATATTGAGGTTACTTGTCATCCTCATTAATATACAGGATTTCTTGTACTAGAAGTCATGATTATTAAGTTCTAATTAAACTTGTACTTTGCAAAGGCTTTCATGACTTCTTACAAGTGGCCATAGGAATATCTTTTCCTAACAATTTAGGAGCGGTGAATTCTTTATTGATCAGTCATTATCTTTCTGTACTTCAAATCATTCCCAAGATTGCCCATTTTTATCCATTTACGGTGTAACTTTGAATAGAATCTAAGAGTGACATTAATACTCAAGATCTCTATATGGTGATCTCAAGTCTAAAGATCACTTACACCCACTATTTTTTAGAGTATCAACCACGGACAATATGGTGATCTCTATATGAGTTAATCCGATATACTTGTCAACTACAAGCATCCATGTTTCTAGCTTAAGTGTCATTACACTATACTTAATTATATCAACTATTTAGGAATTGGCTAAGAACATGCTAACTTGTCCGTATTAATTAGGGCTGCACATTCGGTATTACCGATTGGTAATCGGTAATACCGAACCGAACCGAAAATTTTTGGTATCCAAAAAATCAAACCAAAACCGAATCGAAATATCAAAATACCGAAAAAATTCGGTATTTCGGTATTCGGTGTACCGAATACCAAATTTTTATTTTTATTTTCAATTTATTTTTAATTTTTTTTTAATTTTTTCTTAAAATTTGGCATATTTTACCGAATACCGAATAAGCACTAAACGGTAATACCGATACCGTACCGATTAAGAATCGGTATAAAATTTTCATACCAATATCGAACCAAAATACCGAATAACTGATCTTAATCGGTTATTCGGTACGGTAACCGAATACCGATCGGTATTTTTGACCATCCCTAGTATTAATGATGTTTTATCTCACTAATACTATGGTTAGTGACATTTAGTATTGATACCTTTAATTAAAGTGATCCCATCATTACAACTCTTTGTGATACACTTTAAGTTATCAACGTTAGGCTTTACTATTTTACATACTATAAATAAAGAATATAAATAAACAAGTAGTGAAGATTGCTACAATCATATATGCAACATTAAAGTGTTAACACATAGCCCTAAAATAATTGGCCTTAGGGCATAACACTAACACATAGTAGTATCGCTCTATAAGAGCAATGAGACATGCAACAATGTAGTAATTATTGGGGTATTAAGTTCCTGAGTCGTACTATGAAATTGTGGAAGATAGTTATTTAACGCAGACTATGGAGAGAAGTACACGTGAAAGAGAACCAATTTGGATTGATGTCCGGGAGTCGACGATGGAAGCAATCCATCTTCTCATACGGCTAATGGAGAAATATAAAGAACGTAAGTGGAGTCTCCATATGGTCTTTATAGACTTAGAGAAGATGTATGATACTACACCGAGAGAGGTTAGTTGGGAATGCTTAAAAACCAAGAAGGTCTTGTGGATGCATTTGAGGATATAAATGATATGTATGAAAGCACAAAGACTAGTGTTCGAACCCCAATGGGTGAAACACAATACATTTTGGTGAATATAGGGTTGCACCAAGGTTCAGCACTGAGTCATTCCTATTTGCGGTGATTATGGATGTCTTTTCTCGAGACATACGAGATGAAGTATCATGATGTATGTTGTTTATAGACGACATTGTTTTACTGGCAGAGACGAATGAGGAAGTTAATGCCAAGTTGGAGCATTGAAGAGTCACATTAGAGGTCAAGGGATTGTGCTTAAGTCACTCGAAGACTAAGTACATGGCATGTAATTTTGCTAATGAAACAAAGAAAGACGGAATGCAAGTTAGTATTGCGAACCAAGTACTCCACAAAAGGATAATTTTAAATATCTAGGAATTGTCATACAAAAGGATGGAAGTATTGAAGGCGATATTATCAACTGCATCAAAGCCGGATGGATGAAATGGAGATCGATTACTTGAGTATTATACGATAAGAAATTCTCACTAAAGTTGAAGGAAAATTTTTATAGGACAGTTATAAGACCGTCCATGTTCTATGGATCAGAGTGTTGGGCTATGAGACTGTCACATGTGCAGAATTTGAAGAGGCAAAGATGAGAATGTTAAGATAGATGTGTGGTTGTACGATATTAGATAAGATACTGAATGGGATCTTTAGGGATACATTGGGTATCGTATCTATCAGTGCCAAGTTGAGAAAGGGCCAATTGCGATGGTTAGAACATGTGCGCAAAAGGCGTGTCAACGAGCCAGTAAGGAGAGTCGAAGGGCTCCAAATTGAAGAAAGGCGGGAGAGAGGGAAAGCTAGGAAGACGTGGGAGGAAAATTCGATTAGATTTAAGGGGTGTTTTGCGCAGACCCTCTTATGCTTATAATTAAATTATAATAACTTTTTTTGAAAAAATGAAGAGTTATTTTTTGAAAAAATGTGCTTATAATTGGATTATAATTTAAAGAAGGCTGCGCAAAACAGGGGCTTAGTGGGTTAAGCCTTTTTGAGGACATGACCTCTGATATAACGAGTTGACGACATCATATTACGATTCGAAATATATAGAGACATATAGGGCAACTAGGATAGACTATAAGGATTGACGATATTTATTTTATTTATTTATATGTATTTATTTATGCATCATTTATGTTTATTTATGTTCTTATTTTATGTTTTTATTTTTATTTCTATGTAATTATGTATATGTTTTATTTACTTTATTTATTTATGTATTTATCTACTACTTTATTTTTTACTTTTTACTTTTTTATTTTACTTATTATCATTTTTTTCTCTTTATTTTCGAGTCGGGGGTCTCTACGGAAACAGTCTCCTTTGTTTTTTGAGGTAAAGGTACGACTGCGTACATCTCACACTCCCCAAATCTTGCTTAAAAGCGAGACTTACTAGGCGTGTTTGGTTTAGTTTAGTTTAAAGGTTTGACCGACACTCGCACAACCACATATACAAATTGAAACCATCTTTCTCCACAGCAAATGATCAATTGAGTTGCTCTATTAACACAAACCTCCAACAAAAGATAAGAGATGCAGAGTCATCCTAATACTGAGTGAAGCAGATGATGCAAAGCTACTCTGTATCATCAAGCGTGGCAACTAAAATAAATTTGCCATTGGACGAAAACTTGGCAAACTACACCTCGGGTATCTTATCATCAATCAGCGTCTTGAGCAAGGCTCCACTCGCCGTATCTCATATCTTGCACGACCTATCATGACTCCCAAAAACAATCAGCGACCTATCCCGATTGAAATGTACCTACGTCACCGGCATGGCATGGGACCTGATTACGTGCACGGCTTTACCCGCCTTCACATCCCAAACTCGAACCGTCTTGTCGAATGAGCCAGAAAGAATCAAATTCGACTGCGGATTGAAGTTCACACATAATACAAAACCTGTGTGGCCTTTCAGCTTCTTCACGCAATCACCGGCTTGCGCGTTCTAGATGTGAATCGTCCGATCATCGGAGGCGGAGCACATGTATGTTAAATCTGAGGACCAGACGAGATCGTTTATGCCTTCAAAGTGGGCAATCAAGTTTGAGATTTTGGTAGGGTTTCAGTGGAGTAGATGATGAGGGTCTTGTCGAGTGAGCCTGAAGGCGAAGAGCATCCCATTGTGCGAGAACTTCAGGCAGGAGAGGGTGCAATCCAAATTGAATTGTTTACGATCTTGAGGGACCAAAAAACAACTTTACCCAATATATTCACAACTAAGTTGGGATTTGGGGGTCTTATGTACGCGACCTTACCCTTGTAATTATACAAAGAGGTCGTTTTCGTTTTGCGACTCAGACGGGTATCGATCCCTGGACCTCACAGTTGTGAAATTTAGTTGCTCACCACTTGAGCCACCAAGACTTGATCTTGAGGGACCAGATGTTGAGTAATTTAGTTGGGTGGCAAAAATAAATTGATTACTTCCCAATTAATTCAGTAACGCAAATGCCTCATTCATGTTAGTAGTCCAAATAGGTAGCAATCGATCAATAGTCACATTATCCAATAACCTAATTAGATAATATCTAGTTAACCTTTCTATTTACATTATATCACTATCGAAACCCCTGAAGTCACATATTGGTCAAATTGTGGCATTATTATCACCAAGTAGTTATTTGGCTCAAAAAAGTTATCATCGATAGTTATTCAGGCCGCTCCGGTTGGGGAATTAATCTAATGTAGAAATTAATTAACACCTAAATTAGTCAAATAACTCTTGGGTATAACTTATATGGATAAGTAGAAGACATAAATTTAAAAGCTAGTAAATAAGTTACCATAACTGGTAGCGAATGGAAGAAAAGTTCAAGGGGCGTGCGCGGGCCGGCTCCATTTTCAAGGGGGTTTTTTTCAAGGCAAAATATATTTTATATACACATTTTTTTTTCTTCCATAATGCACTTTTTTTTTTATTATAAAAATTCACACCCCTTAACCGAACATTGGTATTAACTTTTACATACATATATGTATAAAGGGACAGAATATATGAACACATAATTAAACACATAAGTAAACATATATTCTTAAAAAATCCATGTTTAGGGTCCTTAGAGTTTAGGGTTTAGATATTTAGATTTTTATGTTGTAGGGTATAAATTTTAGGGTTTAGGATTTACAATTTAGGATTTTTAGGGTTTTTGGGCTTAGGGTTAATTATGTGTTCATATATCCCCTCCCATGTATAAATATATATAAATATGTATGTAGAGGATCAATGACCCCTAGTTTGCCCCTAAGTTTGCCCATGTTTCACTAAAACTCCATGTTTAGGGTTTGGAGTTTAGGATTTAAATTTTTAGATATTTAGGTCTTAGGGTTTATATTTTCGAATTTTGAGCTTAGGGTTTAGGGTTTTTTGGGTTTATGACCCTAAACCCTAAAACTAAACC